>PVJS01019267.1:16418-33988 GCA_004027185.1 Glis glis | reverse complement strand
TTCCACCTTTCAAGTCCAAGTTTGTACCAGCTGCCCTTCAGATCCATGATTTGGTTCTCTGAGGTCAGACAATTGAGTGCCAAGAGAGCAAGACCCCAAGGTTTCTCCTACCCTACCCTGACCCTTATTGTGACATTTTATGGAATCTGACCAAGTACGCTCATAAATTCTTTTTCTTTGTTTTAACTTCTGCTACTTTTTCCTAATGTCTGTTTTCTGAATTTAGATCATGCAAGCAAGCTTACTTCTTTATCAGAGTTCTTGCCATTTCTAGTTGCAAAAGCTCCTTTAGATTAGTGTGTGTGTGTATGTGTGTGTGTGTGTGTGTGTGTGTGTGTGTTAGTTACCAGGGATTGAATCCAGGGGCATTCTACCTCTGAGCTATACCCCCAGCTCTATTTTTTTTTTAAAACAGGGTCTAAGTTGCTGAGGGCCTTACTAAGTTGCTGAGGCTGACCTTGAACCTATGGTCCTCCTGTCTCAGCCTCCCAAGTACTGGGATTATAGGCATGCACCACTATGCCTAGCTTAGACACCATTAGATTTTATGTAGACATCTTCATCTAGGCAATAAACACACTGTACTCCTTTGCATGTGGTGCACGCTTGTAATCCCAGTACTTGGGAGGCTGGGACAGGAGGGTCGCAGGTTTGCAGCCAGCCTCAGCAATTTAGTGAGGCCCTCTGCAACTTGGTGAGACCCTGTTTCAAAATAAAAAAAAAAGAAAAAAATGGGGCTGGGAGTGTAGCTCAGAAGTAGAATGCCCCTGGGTTCCATTCCCAGAAACACACACACACAAAAAAAAAAAAAGAAAGAAAAGAAAAAATGGGTACTCCTAAAATTTGAAAAAAATTTGCTTTTCTTTAAAGGATCTCTAGACTTTTTCTTTTTCTTCACAGACAATATGTTCTCTGTTTTCTTTTTAAATAATAATAAAAAGGTAGCAGCTCATTTTCTGTTATAATTGCCATCTCCATGTATGACTGCTAAATTTCTCATTTGCCAAACTTTCCCAAATATAGCGGTCTAACTAGAATTTGTGTATGACCTGGTCTTGAAGAATTAGAGTTTGATGTTTGATTCCCATAGCTCCAAAAGCAGGGCCCAGCCAGGTAAGTGAGGAGCCCTTGTGCGGCCGCCCGGTCGTTACCTGGCTCTAAAAACTGCTGGGCACCGGCTCCTGGGAGTTTCTTCACTGATATTTTAAAATTCAATCCCATCTTTTGGAGAAAGTGAAATTCCTCTTGTCAGCTCACACCCTGGGGAAGTTCTTGGGGTGGGAGGAAGGACATAGAGGGATGGTGGCCCCAGGGATCTGTCAGTCGGGGACACGGCGCCACTGAAGCAGCTGCCAACTCGCAGGCAACGCTGCCGCCTGCTGGCCAAACACAGGGCTTGCAGACGGGTAGATAAATACATTTCTCCACTGTCTTCCACAGTGGAGAACAAATAATTAGTTTTGCATCATCCACACTTTATTTTACTGCCTTGTATTAGATCTTGAAATAATTTTCACAAACTCAAGGCAAAGAAAAACAGTGTTGGACTCCTACCACCTCTGGTACCGTTTAGACATAATGTGTAGCCTCATCACGATGGGGACCTGTAAGTTTCACGTGTGTGTGTGTGTGTGTGTGTGGTTTTTGTCTGTTTTGTTTCATAGAGAGGGTCAAGGAACAGTCCAGAGAGACAATAGCAATTTTCCATCCCCCTTTCAGTAATGTGCAGTGCTTGACTTTTGCCTCCTAACCCACATAAACACATATCTATTTCTACAGCAAGCTGTGAATCAGTTTGCTGTTAAATCCTGTGTTGTACTTAAGGTAGTGAATTTCTGCAGTTCTTGTGATTCCATTGAACATTATATCCTTCTCTCTAGGGACAAAAAAAAAAAAATAGGCCAGCTGCCTTCCTGTGGGTCACGTGGCTCTGACTGTCACCATTTGACTCCTGAGCACAATGGCAGGGCATCTGTCCCAAGGGCAGGATGTGGTGGGGACTGGGGGCGCCCTCACCTATCCACTCCAGACTCTGGGAACTTGATGGTCCTCTGTACCTGTGGGCTGAGCCTGATAAGGTTCTGGGCTCACAGAACTTAGCCCCCTGTTTCTACAGACTCCTGGAAGGCTGGCTAAATGTTGTGCATTTGTAATGAACCAGGAGAGCTAGGAATCGTCACTGTCATACTGTCACATTCATACTGTTTGCTTAACACACACCTACTGACCATCTTTCTTTCTTTATTTTTCTTTGGTAGTTAACAGCAGTAGTTGCAGTTTGAAGTTACAGTTTAAAATACTGGGAGTAGAAAAGGAAGGCACCAAGTAGGTTGTAAGAATTTATCTACGTGAGTGGCTTAACTGTTGCAATTTCTCTCTTACTAATCTGTCGAAGTTTAGCCTCAGTGATTTTACTGAAGGAATATCAGGACTAATTTTTTTGGTTCCTCCCTATTTAGTGACCAGTTTTCAAAGAACCTTGCCCTGGGCTGGAAGATAGATGTAGATTGTACATAAATAATACCAGTTTGGGGGTCAAGATTTCCTTAGGTGAAATATTAAAGATGTTTGCAATAAATATTTTCTCATACCCTTTTTAGATAGAAAAACTGCTTCCCAAGCCAATAGTAACTCCACACTAGTTATGAAAAATTGATCTGGTCTTAAAGAACTATTTTCCCACAGTCCAATTCCAGTACGCTGGGTCCATGATAAGAGTAGTAATAACTGAAGGCAGCTGTGTGGAAGGCCCGATCCTTCTGGAGTATGGATTACATAAATGGAGGAGTAATAAACACAAGAAGGTGCCGGGTATTGTCAAATCAGACCCCTTTGCTCTTTCTGGACAAGAGAGATTTGTAACTAAAACATCTGTGAAGTCAAGCCTTATCCTTGAATGTAGAGAAAATAGCTAGTCCCTACAACTCGGTTCTACTTTATAAGAGGACCATAATAGATATTTGTAGTGTCTTAAGTGTGTGTAAATTCTCAGCTTCGAGGACATCACAAGCGTAGACTTCCAGCATTCGTACTCCACAGTACTATTCAAGACAACCGAGTGCTTTGGGAACTGACAGACTTGGCACTACCAGTTACTTTAGACCTAGTGGACTACTTGCCAACCTGCACTGGTTTCTCAGCTTCTTGAATAACCCTGTATATAGTGCTTGCAAAACGCATCTAAGCTTACATACTGTAATGTGTATTAAACAGCAATAATAACTTCCAGCATTTGGGGAGATTTTTATTTTTTTCACTCCCATTGACAATAAGATGCTCTAATGTGGGACCTTTCTGAGGAGAGGTTCAGGGTGAGGCTCTGCAGTATCTTAGGGAGCTACCTGCGTGTCAGCCACCTTCTGATGCTCATTAAAGTCTAGAGCAGCCTTGGCTCTGAGACTGAATCCTCAGGTTGCCTATGCAAAACCTTTTTGACTATGTCAGGCTTCTTTATCCATTAATAAAAGTAAATGTATCATGCCTGCCAGATTTGGAACAACAAAAATTTCAAGACAGAGCAATTGAACATGCTGTCATAACTAAATTCTTCCAGGGGATCACAGTCCCCTTCCTAATACTGTCTTAACTGGGTGTCCTTCCTGTTGCTGCAGAGCCAACTCCCTGCCTTGTAATTGAGACTTTTGACTTTCCATTATCACAAATACAAGAGTCCTTGTAAACTTGTTTTTTAGTGCTGGGGATCCAACCTAGGACCTTGAGCATGCTAGGCAAGCACTCTACCACTGAGCTACACTACACCCTCAACCCCCTTGTAAGTTTTTTATAAGAACATGTAGTATTTGTCCCTTAAACAATTAAAGTAGAAGAGTAATGAGTTAGTAAGAACTTAAATCCTCTTAAAGAAAGTATGTACATTTTTCTGGGTTAACAAACAGCAGGCCAAGGACTCATGCTTCTGTTGTTTTATTGGGGAGGGGGTAGAACATCCCCTGCTCCCGGGCTGGGCAGTTAAAATGCAAACTTACTCTCTCTTGCACCTCAACAGGAAGACTTGACTTTACATAATATCAAACATTCTGGGTTGGTAAAGGCAACTCCACCAGGCAAAATCAGAGCAATCCCTGGAAAAGAGGGAAAGACTGAAACTGATCATTTGTGGACATTTACAAATATTTACTAATTGTCTAGAAACACCATTTCCATTCAAGAGTTGAGAATATATGCTCTTCATCCAGCTGTACATGACCTTCAGTTATAAATGATGAATAGTTTGCACTATCTAAATACAAATGTCTCAGCCAGTGTGGTGGCGCACGCTTGTCATCCCAGTACTTGGGAGGCTGAGACAAGAGGTTCACAGGTTTGCAGCCAGCCTTAGCAACTTAGTGAGGTCCTCCGCAACTTAGTGAGACCCTGTTTCAAAATAAAATAGGGCTCAGGGTGTAGCTCAGAGGTGGAATGCCCCTGGGTTCAGTCCCCAGTATAAATAAATAAATAAATAAATAAATAAATAAATAAATAAATAAATAAATAAGTCTCATCAACATTTGCTTTTTAAAAACTTGCTACTAGCTGGGCATGGTGACACACGCTTGTAATCCCAGTACTTGGCAGGCTGAGACCAGAGGATCTGGGTTTGCAGCCAGCCTCAGCTACTTAGTGAGACCCTCCACAACTTAGTGAGACCCTGTTTCAAAATAAAGAATAAAAAATAGGACTGGAGGTATAGCTCGTGGATAGAATGCCCCTGGGTTCAATCCCCAGTACCGCAATAAATAAATAAATAAATTAATTAATTAATTAGTTAAATACTTGCTACTTAAATGACAAAAAAAAAAAAAAGAAGTAACTATGTGGGCCAAGCATGATCTTAGGCTTGCATACAGCTTTCTAATTTCTAATCCTGTGCTTTCCTCACGATCCACATTATTTCATCAAAAAGTCTCACCCCTCTGGCTCCTCAGGGGTTCATAATGGCACAAAATTTAGGTCTTGCCCTCTACTAAAGGGATAGAATTAACTTTTAAAAGGGGTGATGTTTGATGCAGGGAAGAGAAAGGGAACAGAGAGGAGGGACCACTCGATGACTTAACTCTAGTCCCTCCCTTTCCCCTGCAGAACAGAGCAAAGATCAGAGGCCAGGGGCTCCCCTTGGCATGGGACTGGGAAGAGACAGTTGTCAGAAGCTGCAGGATGTCTTGGTTTTGTTTTACAAATCTGATCTTTTAATCAAGAGGATCTTACTCTTTGGAAACACCGTGGTCCCTGGGGGCTACAACCTTTTCCCCTTTGAAAGCCCGCCTTGGAACTCTAGTGAAAAGTGAAAGGCGAAAGTTCTCTGCCCAGAGCAGTGTGTGTGTAGTAACCACTGCGGAGCACCAGGCCTGGGTGACTCCAGACTGCAGCTCTCATCCTAAGTCCTTATTACGAGAAAGTCCTTACCTTTAAAATGCAATGCTAGCAGATCTGCTTTTGCAGATGTTTTTGGGGGGAGTGGGAGGAGATCAGTTTGAGTTTTCTTCACTATTTGAGGATGTCCTGGTACCGACTTTTCATTTCAGTGTAAGGCAATCATCCTTGTCCCTGTTGTCAAATGTGGAATAAATCAAGTAGGCTTCCCCTTCTTCCCCTGCCAGTTAGGACTTAGCAATTCAGCAGGAAGGAGCCCCTGGCCTGGAAGATTATGCAACACCACCCAGCACTCTTAGCTAGAGGCCCCTCATGGCCCTTAGGGGGCTGCAGAAGTGTCTGAACCCCACGGTTGGGGTTTGTGTGTTTTACTGGGGAGTGAATCAGGGGCATTCTACCTCCAACCTACACCCCAGCCCTATTTTATTTTTATTTTGAAACAGGGTCTCACTCAGTTGCGGAGGGCCTCACTAAGTTGCTGAGGCTGGCTGCGAACCTGTGATCCTCCTGTCTCAGCCTCCTAAGTACTGGGATTACAGGCGTACCACGCCTGGCTCCACAGTTGCGTTTACAGATCTTTTTGGTACAGACCCTCAAAGGCTACTGCCCAGTGCAACTTAGAAAATACATGACACCCTGTCTTAACTACTACCCAATTTCTATTGAGATTTATTACTGCTAAATGATAAGGCTCACACTAAGCTTACATATTGTTTTCAGTTAAGTTTCAGCATTTACCTAAATTGCCCTGAAGTGCCTTTTATTTACTTTTGTACCCACAAAATGCATAGCAGCTCTTTTAGTGCTCCTTTTTTTTTTTTTTTTTTTTGGCGGTACGGGGGATTGAACCCAGGGGCGTTTTACCTCCGAGCTATACCCCCGGCCCTATTTTTTATACTTTATTTTGAAACCGGGTCTCATGAAGTTGTGGAGGCCTCACTAAGTAGCTGAAGCTGGCCACGAACCCGGATCCTCCGGTCTCTGCCTCCGAAGTACTGGGATTACAAGCGTGCACCACCACACCCGGCTAGTGCTCCCATTTTAAAAAGGCATTCTTCCATTCCTGTCCTGGAGGTAGGGTGGGGATCAACCCTCCACACTCTCCAAATCCTCTTTCTCTCTCTTTGAAGTAGCACCCCCCCTATAAGCTTGTCCACCCCATGTTCACTCAGTTCTTACTCAACTCCTGTGGGCGTCACCTCTCTGGAAACCCAGGTCTGATCAGTAACTGGACCTTCTCAGACCAGAAGAGGGCTGGACATTAGGAGTGGACCTGGATGCCAAGCGTGGTGGTACACACTTGTAATCCCAGTACTTGGGAGGCTGAGAAAGGAGGATTGCAGGTTCGTGGCCAGCCTCAGCTACTTAGTGAGACCCTCTACAACTTAGTGAGACCCTGTTTCAAAATAAAGAATAAAAAATAGGACTGGGGGTGTAGCTTGGAGGTAGAATGTCCCTGGGTTCAATCCCCAGTACCAAAAAAAAAAAAAAAAAAAAAAAAGTGGACCTGATTCGAATCCTGGCTCCCTCACTTACATGATAGGTAACTTAAGGCTGGTGTTATGCCCTATCTGGAAAATGGGGAGACTACTTCAGAAGGATGCTTTGAGGGTTAAATTTTACATAGTGCCATGCAAAGCCCACATAGGTTCTCAACACAAAGTAATTTTTTTCCATCCAAAAAGGTTGGGATAAACAGTTGACTTTCCTGCTGATAGTAAGTGACTTATCCATCTTTTCCAGAGAAGGTCTAGATATAGTAAGCATGCCTAGTTCACAGTAAGGACACGAGACCCATGATCTTATTATTTTTGACACTGGAGATTGAACCCAGGGGCATTCCACCTCAGAGCTACACCCCCAGCCCTATTTTATTTTTTATTTTGGAACAGGGTCTCACTAAGTTGATGATGCTTGCCTCAAACCTGCAATCCTCCTGTCTCAGCCTCCTAAGTACTGGGATTAAAGGCATGCAACACTGCACCCAACTCATGATCTTAACTTTAAAACACTAATTTACCAACCTTTAGCCCAGCTTATATTTAACCTTTAACATACAAATATAAAACAGAACAGAAAATGCTTAGGTTATGTGTGGTAGAATCATCTGGGGTATTAAAATGAAGAATGTGAGGGAGTCAGACTTAGGAGGTGCTCAAATTTTTATTGACAATCCCTACAGCCATGCAGTCTCTTGGAAGAAAAACAGGCTAGGAACCTATAGCTTGTGTAACCTTCTGTTATATCAAATGTTCAATTAGAAAGCTGGCCCCTCATTCAAAGTCCCTACTTCTTACTGGGGTTCACACATTTTTCCCCCTTCAGGCAGTAAGCACTGTAACCTGAACAGGAAGAAAGGGATCCACACCTTCCCCAAAGAAAAGGAAGATGGATCTTGTGTCAGGCTCAATTAGACCCAATTGTGATGGCTCTCCAAAAAGGAACAATGCCGCTTTTGTGATATGCTCAAGCCCGGAGCTTGGAAATTTTATAAAACAATCTCACCCCAAGAGAAACCTGGGTTCTAGCCCTCTTTCTGGAAAGAGCTGTTGATCCAGGAAAGTTTGATATTGCTCTTATCAGCTTTTGACAGGATCAGTATTTTTGTTGTAAAAAAAAAGTAATCTCAGAAACAACTAAGACAAACCTATGTGAAACCAGGACTGTGGATTACTCCACGGTTAGAGCATTTATACTCGTAGGTTTCCACAGTTCCAGGGTGTCAGATGATTTAGTTATTGTCTACCAAAGGGAACTGGAATTGTTGGTATTCATTTATCTGCCCCAAATTCCATCTAAGAACCCTCAACTGAGTGGCCAGCCTCTGAGCTGGAAGTGCTTAAAATGCAAATGTGCAAGAACTCCTGGCCAAGCTCCCCAGCCCCCAGGAAAGTGCTTCAATGCAGCCAGGCCTGGAATGTTAAAAAGAAGGGTAGCGCTGCCCTCCTCCTCTCCACTGGGACCCTCGCTCACACTGGGAGATTCAGTATGCATGACTGAGCCGGCAGCCGGCAAGGACAGCGCTCTTTCAACTTTTCTGAACAATGGCTTCGGCTCCCTCCACCCCTCACATCCTCCCCACGCCCGCTCTCAGGGTGAAGACACCCAGCTTTTTCACCACTTCATATCTCTTGACCCACTTTTTCAGTATTACCCCTAGAGCTCATTTCTACCCAGAGAAAAACTGGTCACTCAGGGAAACTGTAACTCTTACAGGTCTGGTTTTTAAAAAGTTCCATTTTGCTCATTTTCTTTAAGCTTCCATGTTGACAGTTTAAAACCAAAATTATAGAAATATCTACAGTGTAATCACATTTCTAGAAGTAGAACATCTGGGTGCTGGTAGTAAACCTTACACAGAGTAGGTTTTTAACCATGAGCTTACTAACTCACATAGGATGCACCACACTCTATACCTTATTTCCTTTTACTTTAGAGTGTACAACAGCACCTCCTTTGGCGTGTACCCCACACACAATGCCTTGAAAATAATTCACAGATACAAGGTTGGATTTTTTGTGCCTTTTTTTCAAAAACATACTTCATATTTCCTCTTTTATTATATAAATATCAGTTTAACCTTTTACTGTAAGAATATAAACGTTTTAAGAGGATCTTTGTTATTATTTATACAAATTCACAAACAGTACAATTCATTGATAAAGGTCTCTGGGTTTAACTCCATGGTGTCGCATGTTGCTGTGGAGGATTCTAAAAAAATAAACAAACGAAATCCAACAAAAATATACATCCTACTCAAAAGCAATTTTTTAAAGCCACGAGTCCCAACCCCCACCAAAATAAAGTCATCTATTCCTCCATTTAGAAACAGAATTTTTTTTTAAACCCACAAACTCCCATTTTATTAACAGAACACAGATAAGACATGATTTTCAGTCTCCTCCCCTTCTTCACATTAGAGCCCCAGGGTCTCTGTAGGCCACCTCTGCTCACGGTACTTCCAATAGGAAGCCCTCCCTGTGTGACCTTTTTGTGGGGAAATTTGGAAGAGGGTGAGGGTAGGACATAATTTGCATATATAATAATCTTCAAAACACAATCTGCATCTCAAACAAAAAAGCAGTTCAACTCTCATTTCTCCCACACACTTGTGCTATAAATTAAGTCAAGATTTAGGAACACAGTTGGGTCCTCAAATCCCAATGAACAAGGAGAAAAAGAAAATTGCAGCCAGAATGTAGAAATGGGACACACTGGGTGGATGGAGGTTGGGAAGAAGCCAAAATAAAAAAAGACAAACCCAATGGGCATCTTTCCAGTCTAGGCACAAAAATGTTTCAGTTTCAAAATATCTCTCTTGTAGAATTCCAGGGCTTCAGAGAAAAAAGTAAATTAAAACGAGGTAGCCAGACATATATATATAATATATATATATATATAATTTATATATATATAATATATAGAATATATTCAGCAGAAAAAAAGGACCATGGTTTCCAATTTCTTCACAAAGTAAAAAAAAAAAAAAGGAAAGCAGATAAAAATGAAATGAGTGTGACTAGAGAAGTACTGCAAAGCGAAGCGTTGAGAAGACACTGGGATTAGTTACCACGTGGAAGAAGGTTGAAAAGGCCGTTGTAGTTGGGTTTGCTTTTTATACATTTCAAAATAAAAACCAGATCACAGTATTTAAATGAAAGCTTAAGTGAAGGCAGACATTTTCCTCAACTCCTCAGGGTTGAAAGGACTAGTCACTCCCCACCCCCACCCCATTTCCAACTGCAAAGCAGTGGGATCCCGTAGCTCATCAGTCCTCCATTCCCCCACCCCCAGGCGTGGGTGGGTGAGTCGCAGAGTTCATCTCTCCATCCGCAGAAAAGGGGAGTAGGGCAGGCTAGCAGAGGCACCCCGGAGGCAATGGGAAAGGGCTGGCGGTGGGGAGGGGCGCTGGAGGAGGAGGAACAGCCGGGGCTTCATGTCACTGTCCCATCTCGGCCATTGCCATCAACTATGTCTAAGTGTGCGAGTGAGCGCGCGGGGACCGGTGATGGTGGGGGGAGGATGAACAGGGCGGAACATGGGGAGCTGGTGCTGCCGCCCTCACCTGACCTTCTCACTGTCCGTCATCTGCCAGAGTCCCAGGTTGAGTACCTTGAGGCAGGGCAGCTGCGTGATGCGCTCCAGGCCACGCTTGGTGATCCGGGTACAGCCGTACAGGTCTATGCCGGTGAGCTGGCTCAGGTGCTCAGCAATCAGCTCCAGGCCCTTGTCCGTGATGCGCACACACTGTCCAATGTTGAGCGTGCGCAGCCCGTGCATCTGCCGCACCATGCGGTTGATGCCATCATCACTGATGTGGCAGGAGCAGAGGGAGAGGGACTTGAGGCCGTCCAGCCCCTGGGCTATGTAGGCCAGACTCTGGTCCCCCACCTTATCGCAGAAGGACACATCCAGCCCCGAGAGGCGCAGGCTGCCCATGGCCAGATGCATGATGCCTGTGTCACTGATGTTGTCGCAGGAGCGCAGGTTAAGGCTGCGTAGGCTGCCCATGTGTGACAGGTGCAGGAGGCCCGCGTCTGAGATGCCCCCGCAGAAGCTGAGGTTGAGGAGTCTCAGGCCCGTCAGCCCTCGGGAGATGTGCTTTAGAGAAAGATCCGTGAGCTTCTGGCAGTCCTGCAGCGTGAGCTGCTCCAGGCCCAGGCAGCCCTCGGCCGCGCTGCGTGTCATGCCGGCCAGGTGCCCGATGCCCACGTCCGAGAGGTGGCGGCAGCTGCGGAGGTTAAGGCTCTTGAGGCGCTGCAGACCCCAGGCGATGAGCAGAAGGCCGGTGTTGGTGATGTTGCTGCAACCCCCCAGCTCCAGCACCTCCAGGCCCTTGAGGTACTGGGCTATGCGGCCCAGGCTGCTGTCGGTGATCTGCTTGCAGAGGCTCAGGTTGAGGGCGCGCAGGGAGCCGATCTCCTGCACGAACGCGTGGCCCAGCCCGTTGTCGGTGAGGTTGTAGCAGCCGCTGAGGTTGAGGCTCTCAATGTTGGCCATGCCCTGGATCACGTAGCTGAGGCTGCGGCGGAGGCTCAGGATCTGCACGCGGCGGATGCCCCGGGCCTGCAGGCTGGGGAACAGCGACGGGTTGGCCCGGCGCAGGTGCAGCTTGGCCTCCACCCCCCGCCACACCGACTTGTGGTAGGCGGCGTCCCGCCAGGCCGTGCACACCTGCGCCGCGCGCCCCTTGTCCCGCACGTCCAGGTAGCCGAAGATCATGGCCAGCAGCTCGGGGAACAAGCACGAGATGTGGGTCTCCATCTTCCTCCTCCCCCCTCCGCGGCGCTGGGGGGAGGAGGCGCGGGCCCCGCCGCTGCTGCCCCGCGGAGGCGACGAGCGCGGTCCGCCCGGGCCGCCGCCGCCTCGGGCCCCACGGACGGCCCCTCCCCGCCTTCCGGCTCCGGCGGCCGCTCCTCCTCCTGGTCCGTCGTCCGTCCTTCCTTCCTTCCTGCGGCGTCGCCGCCGGCCCGGCCGCCCTCCCCCGCCCCGGGCTCCGCGCGGCGCTCACATCCCGGGGCCTACGCTCGCGGCGGCCGGGCCGCGCTCGGCCCCCACGCCCCCCGCCGCATCCTCCGCCGCGGCCGCCGCTGCTGCGCGGGCCGGAGGGCCGGCGTCGGGCCGGGCGCGGGCGCGGGCGCTTCCTGCCGCCTTTGTCTCTCGCCCGCTTTTCAAGGCGCCCAGCCCGGGCCGCCCGCACTCGCCGCCGCGGCGGGGGGACCCGGCCGATCCGGCCCGGGCGCTCGCCGCTCGCCCGCCCCGCCGCCGCGGCACCGAGCGCCGGCCCGCCCGAGGACGCCGCGCGGCCGCCGCCCAGCCCGGCCCGGCCCGGCGGCGCGACCCGGCGAGACCCGGCGAGACCCGGCGAGACCCGGCGACAGCGGCCGCTGCGGAGATCGGCGCGGCCCGGCCCGGCTCGGCCCTGCGCGCGGCGCCGCTCCCCCGCGCCGCGCAATGGTACGAGCCTGCGCCGCCGGAACTGGCGGGGCCGTCGCCCTGGAAACCGGCCCTCCCCGTGCGCGCCCGAGGGTTAACCCTGTGGGCGCCGCGCCCGCGGCTTCCACCCCGGCTTCCGCCCGCAAGCCTTCCCTGGGGCGCCTCCGCTCTGCCGCTGCCGTCCGCACAGCCCCTGCCCACAGTCACCCCTGCCATGCCTGACCTCTGCACGCCTTGCCTTTATTTTCCTTGCAAGCCCCTCCTCCCAGCAGCAGTACTCGGTAATCATCACCCAGCGCTCCTTCATCCGCTGGCCCTACTGCCCCTAGCACGCCTGTTAGCACACCCCCGGCGCCCCCCACGGGGTGGTGTTTCTACGATTCCTTTCGCAGCAGTTTTGGCCTTAAATTGGGGAAGAAATTAGGTTTTATTTAGCAGAGTTTAAACCGACCCGCTCCAGTCCTCATTCTAGAATTATCCATCACAGCTTCCTTCTCGCGTCTTCTGGTTGTTTCCAGACACCGCTGTGTGTTTTCTCAGTACTTTATGCATCAGATCTAACCTCTACTTCCGCGCTTTGCTGCTGCCGGATGCCCTCAGCCCGCTTTGTTACCAGCAGGGAGCACCTTGCCCTAAGCCTTGCTTTATCGGTTCCTTCCTCATCAGCCTCACACTACGAACTGCACGGCCCACTTGTACGGACAGTCAGTATGGTTGTATGCGCTGTAAATGTACTCTTTAGCGAAAGGGAACGACTGTTCGATTTGATTGAAGATACTCCAGCAGATGTCTGTTGGTTTATGGACTGTGTTTTATGGAACCAGGGCAATACTCCATTCTAGAATGTAGCCCCAGGGTCTTAAATGCCCACTCGGAGGATAGGATTTCAGAGTTTCATGTTAATTATCCCCAAACCAAGAATTTTTGGATCAGAGAAAATGACCCTGTATGTTTTAAATGAAGTTATGAGTCCATACATACAACCAGATATAAGACGATCTCATTTATCTAGCAGAAGAAAATTATTTCATCGATTTTTGGGGGCCGGTACAAGATTTGAATGGGTTCCATATTCAGTACATGATATTAACTTTTAGCCATTTCTCTTTTCTCTAACCCACCAATACTAGACCAGGTACATAGAGATATTTACTAATAGGCAGAAAACACAGTTTATACCCCACTCACTCCTGCGTCCTAAATCAGGAAATGCAAAAGAAAAAAATTCTTACAAGCTTGTTACTTAGTCCGTGTTACACTCAGTGTGAGGCCCATGGGTTTTTATAACCTTCCTGAAATACTCGCCTGTACTGTTAGTGTCCAGGTGACTCCAGACATACAGTGGCTCCCCGCCACAATACTAGGGTATACCTGGGCTTACTCTGCTCTGCTGGAGGAATCGGAGCTTGTGTTCTTCCCTATCATGTCTGCTTGGAGTTTTACCTTAAACGCTGCATGAAGGTTGCTTGGTTGATGTTATGTGGGCATAGATGTGTTTGTGTTGATGCCAACCAAGGTCTTAATCCAAAGCACTTTAGTGCACCTTGATCATACTTCACACAAAATGTTGTGCCGGGCCACACATTTCGGGGGGCATTTGCAGACTGGCGCCTGACCTATGGAAAAGGAGCTTTGTGGTTTTCTTTCTCCAGAAAGGCGTTGTTCTCTGGAAAGTCATTCAGAAGTGCCTAGAGGCATTTTTTCTAGAACGCGACCACTTAGTACTAGTTCTAGCAAAACGTTTTCTGGAGTTGAGCTCTAGAATTGTATTATTACACAGCCTTTTTATTTAAGGTATTCAAGTATAAATTACATGGATTTTCAGCAACATAGTTATTCTCACATTCAATAAATAGAGAAATATAACATCAAGAAACATCTCTTTTCTGGGGGGGGGGATTACTATGGATTGAACCCATGGGCATTCTACCTCCAAGCTACAACCCCAGCTCTTTTTATTTTTAATTTTGAAACTGTCTCACTAAGTTGCTAACAGCCTCACTAAGTTGCTGAGGCTAACCTCAAACCTGCAATCCTCCTGTCTCCGCCTCCTAAGTACTGGAATTATAAATATGTGCTACCACATCTGGCTATTTTTTAATTTGAAATAGGGTCTCCCTCAGTTATCATGTGCTGGCTTCAAACCTGCAATCCTCTTGTCTCAGCCTCCCAAGTACTGGGATTACAGGCATGTGTTGCTGTGCCTGGCCTTTGTTGCCTTATATTCACTCTAATGTATCTGTGGCACAGCTTGGCCTGCTATGTAATAGGTACTTCAATAATGTTGAATTGGAATGAATGAAATTAACATCAGTAATAATTATATTTTTATGAAATATTTCATACATACCAAAACCTCTCCAAGAGTTCTGGGTAACCACATAGCTATGGGTATCTGAAGACTATAAAATGGTACCTTTCCAACTTCATGATCTATTGAGAACAATCCTTTTTTTTCTGTGTGTGTGTGTGGTAGTACTGGGGCTTGAACCCAGGGGCACTCTACCTCTGAGCTACACTCCCAGCCCTATTTTATTTATTTTTTGCAGTACTGGGGATTGAACCCAGGGGCATTCTACCTCCAAGCTACACCCCCAGCCCTATTTTTTATTCTTTATTTTGTAACAGGCCTGGTCTCACTAAGTTGCGGAGGGCCTCACTAAATAGCTGAAGCTGGCAGCAAACCTGTAATCTTCCTGTCTCAGCCTCCCAAGTACTGAGATTACAAGCGTGCACCACCACGCCTGGCTTATTTTTTATTTTGAAACAAGTTGCTGAGAGCCTCACTAAGTTGCTGAGGCTGCTCTTGAACCAATGATCCTCATGTCTCAGCCTCTCAAGTATGCATTACAGGCATCTGCCACCATGCCCAAGTCTTCACTAAATACTTCTCTTTTTTTTTTTGCGGTACTGGGGATTGAACCCTGGGGCATTCTACCTCTGAGCTATGCCCCCAACCCTATTTTTAATTCTTTATTTTGAAACAGGGCCTCACTGAGTAGCTGAGGCTGTCCGTGAACCCGGATCCTCTGATCTCAGCCTCCTAAGTACTGGGATTACAAGTGTGCGCCACCACGCCCGGACTCCCTAAATACTTCTAAGCAGGAGAGTATCTTGGGGACACCTCTTGGTTAGAGTGTTAAAGATAAGAGAGGTTGAGGAGTGGATTTACTGACTGCAGAAAACAAAACTTAACAAAAACCCCAAAGAACCCCATTAATAAGTGAGCAAAGGACTTGAATACACACATCTCCAAAGAAGATATACAAAAGGCCAGCAAGTGTATAAAAAGATGCTCAACCTCTCTATTATAGAAATGCAAATAAAAACCAAAATAAAATGCCTTATGTTTGTTAGAATGGCTACTATTAATAAAACAGAAAATAAGTGTTGGTGAGGGTGTGGATAAAGTAGAATCCTGGAATACTGTTGGTGAGAATGTAAAATTGTGTGGCCACTATGGAAAACAGTATGACTGGTCCTCAAAACTAAAAATAGAATGACCATATGACTCAGCAATTCTACTTATAGGTACGTATGCAGGGTCTCAAAAAGATATCTGTACACCTGTGTTCATAGCAACATTATTCTCAATGCCAAAAAGTAAGCAACTCAAATGTCCATTGACAGATGAATGGATTAAGAAGTGGGGTATATACATAGTAGAATTCAGCTTAAAAAGAATGGAATTCTGACACATGCTATGACATGGATGAACCTTGACATGATAAGTGAAATCATGTAGTCAGGAAAGGACAATTAATGTGTGATTCCACTTATATGAAGTATCTACAGTAGTCAAAATCATCGAAAGTAGAATAATGGCTGCCCAAGAGCTGGGGGTTGGGTAGTTGAGAGTTGCTGTTTGATGGGTATGGAGTTTCATTCTGACAAAATGAAAAAGTTCTGGAAATCAGTTGCACAATAATGTGAGTTATAGCCAGGGATGGTGGCACATGCCTGTATTCCTAGTACTTGGGAAGCTGAGACAGGAG
The DNA here is from genome assembly GCA_004027185.1 of Glis glis. NCBI lineage: Eukaryota > Metazoa > Chordata > Mammalia > Rodentia > Gliridae > Glis > Glis glis. The sequence continues at coordinate 17,687 of PVJS01019267.1, read as the reverse complement.
GATAGCAGGTTTGAAGACAGCCTCAGCAAATACTGAGATTCTCAGCAATCTAGCGAGACCGTTTTTCAAAATAAAAATAAAAAATAGGGCTGGGGGTGTAGCTCAGAGGTAGAACACCCTTGGACTCAATCCCCAGTACCAAAATTAATAATAATAATAATGATAATAATAATGTGAATATACCTAACTCTACTGAACTGTACACTTGAAAATGGTTCAGATGATAAATTTTATGTGTGTTTTGCCACAATTAAAAACTTAAAAGATTGAGCTGAGGGGTTAGGGGGCCACGCACCTGTAGTCCCAGCTACTCAGGAGGCTGAGGCAGGAGGATCATTTGAGCCCAGGAGTTTGAGATCAGCCTGGGTCACATGGTGAGACCCTGCCTCAAAAATAAATACATACATACATACGTAATAAAAATTTTAAAAAACATTTAGGCAAACCAACATTTTAAAATAAAGATATAAAAAAGGGAAGGAGATTGCCAGGAACACCTCTGAAATATTTGTTTACTCTTTCTCAAATTATTAGTTTGCTGTATCCTGTGAGCATAGGCTTCACATCATCTTTATCTGCTGCTCTAAAAATAGCGCTTGAGATCTGGGTAGCTAGAGCCTCTCATTAGGGTGACTGTACACTATGGCGTCCACACTGGTGAATTCACGACAGTGCAAGGGGGTGCTAATAATAACCACCCCCGCATGCCCAGAACCCTGGGTTCCATTGCTGTTGCTGCAAAAAAAAAAAAAAGTCACCCCAGATGGGTGGTCACTCCCTCCTGTGCTTGAAATGAGGTTTCTTTTTGTAATTTACAACTTTTGAGTGTTAACTCTGTTTTTACATGTTCAGGCACCCAACCAAAAGAGTAAAATACAATAATAGAATAATCCCAAGTATCAACCATTATTTGTTAATATTGACGAGCATCTTAGGTACTTGTTACGAAAGAAGTAGATACGACAACTTTACTTACTTATTTTTATTTATTTTTTGTGTGTGGTACTGGGGATTGAACCAAGGGGCATTCTACCTCTCAGCTATACTCTCAGCCCTATTTTATTTTCATTTTTTGGAACAGGGTCTCACTAGGCTAATGAGAGTCTCACTACTGGCCGGGCATGGTGGCGCACGCTTGTAATCCCAGTACTTTGGGAGGCGGAGACCTGAGGATCCGGGTTCGCGGCCAGCCTCAGCTCTCTCGCTCTCTCTTCCTGTCTCCTTCTTCCTCTCTCTCTCTCTCTCTCTCTCTCTCTCTCTCTCTCTCTC
>PVJS01019267.1:0-16318 GCA_004027185.1 Glis glis | reverse complement strand
TGTGGGAAATGTAGCCATTTTCAGGACACAGAACACTTAGGTAGTTTACAAAGCTGGGCATGGTGTTGCACTTCTATAATGCCAGTGCTTGGGAGACTGAGGCAGGAGGATCACAGGTTGGAGGACAGCTTCAGCAATGTAGCAAGACTTTCAGCAACCTAGCATGACCCTGTTTCAGAAAACAACAAAAAATGCCATGCATGGTGTTGTATGCTTGTAATCCCAGTACTTGGAGGCTGAGACAGGAGGATTGCAGATTCACAGCCAGCCTCAGCAACTTAGTGAGACCCTGTTTCAAAATAAGAAATAAAACAGGGAGTGTAGCTTGGAGGTAGAAAACCCCTGAGTTCAATCCCCAGTACCACAATAAACAAACAAACAAAAATTTAAAAGGGTAGCTTGGAGGTAAAATGCCCCCTGGATTCAATCCCCAGTAACCACACACGCACGCACGCACGCACGCACGCATGCACAAAAGATGGTTTTCAATGTATTCACTCATTCAGGAAATAGTAATACAAGTGACACGCGTTGCTCTGTGCTATGAAGTAAACAGCGGTGTTGAAGAGGATATTTCTGCCTGTAAGCACTTAGGATCCAGCAGGCAAGCTGGAAAATACCTGCTGACAGTGACAGTGTGTATTAGTGTCATAGGTACCACCAGAGTGATAGAAATAAAATGCTTTCAGTTCACAGAATCCACAGTGAGGCCTGGAATTGGAGTGGATGTCAGTGGAATGAAGGGCGTTACGTATAATGGAAATTTCATTAGAGAACACACTGGAGTTTTTCCTGCTTGGCAAAAAAGTAGTATCATACTAGCAAGCATCTATTGTCCTATGTCGTTATGGTTCTTCCATATTGAGGTATCATTTAGGTTCATTTAAAAAGTCACCTTCTCAAAGAATTCTTAGTTTTATTGTGCAAGCATAAGAAACCTTTATTTTAACTCCAATTTATCTGAAATTGGTGTTTAGTATCTGAAGTCAGAAAATTTGAGTTCATAATTTGGACTTTGTTACTGTTTTTACAACCGAGATTGCCTTGGGAGGGGCGGGGGAATGATTTTAGTCAACTTTCTTCTCATTTGCGCAGTCCGCTTCTCAGACATCCAGGTGGGGTGGACGGAGGGATCCCTGCAGAGTGTCTGGCCTGGCCCCCTGGGAAAGCCCAGTGGCATCCCCATGTGGGTCTCTCGTTTATGCCTGTGACCTGGAGGGCTGCTCAGCACAGGTCTGTCCTGAACACAGCATCCCCAACTGAACTCATACCACATTTGAAGCCTGAAGCTGTTCATTTAGTTCTGGGAGTTGATCCTCCTGGGCATTCGATCTCTGAGCTATACTCACAGCCCTTTTTATTTTTTTATTTTTTAAATTTTGAAACAGGGTCTTGCTCAGTTGCGGAGGGCCTCACTAAATTGCTGAGGGTGGCCTCAAACCTGTGATCCTCCTGTCTCAGCCTCTCACATACTTGGATTGCAGGTATGTACCACCACACCCTGCTGAAGCTTTTGGTTGAAACTTGGCCCTCCCATTACAGTTCATCACATGACCTATGACAAAATGACTTACATTCTTTGAGCTTCAATTTCCTCATCTATGAAAGGAAAATAATTTCTGTTTCCAGAACTGTTGGGAGAATTCATTCCAAAAAAAAAATCCATGAAAAAGGAAGTACCTAATATGGAACCCGGCACACAGTAGGGACCTAATAAATGCTGTTGGGGGGGTTCTTTTATAAATGCACAGATGTGCCTCTAAATTATACAGATATACATTTGCTGACAGTTAAACCTTTCTTAAACTCTATTTCCTGTTTTCAAAAAATGCCCAGGTTAGAGGAGCGGAAACAGCGAACGTGCAGAGCATAACACGAGGCTCTTGGGTCAGAGCGAGCCATCTGTCTGCACCTCGTCTGCTCTGTGAGTCTGTGAGCAGCGTGTCCCATTCGCCCACAAAGAATCCGGCCGGACTGTCTGCTGCTGCACAGCCGGCCTCCTGAAGCCTCTGACAGGTTCTCACTACCAACTCGCACACTTCCTTCTGCTTAGAGCCGTGGTTCTCAAACTTGACGAGGCTGCCAAATAATCTGAAAGACTTCGGATTCAGGATGGCTGGGGTGGGGCTGAGAAGTTGCTTTCCTCACAGTTGCCGGGTGTAGATGCTGCTGGTCTGAGGATCCTGCACTGAGAACCCCAGACAGAACCACCTCCTAGAGCCCAGCTTCTTTCTCCTGCGTTAAACTTAGTAAATTATAATTCCTTGGTAGAGCAAGTGCTTAGCGTATAAGAGGCCCTGAGTTCAAGCCCCAGCACCAACACACACACACACACACACACACACGCACACTTTTTTTTTATGTGGCACTGAGATTGAACCCAGGGGCATTCTCCCTCCAAGCTACACCCTCAGCCCTATTTTTTATTCTTTATTTTGAAACAGGGTCTCACTGAGTTGCTGAGAGCCTCACTAAGTAGCTGAGGCTGGCCGCGAACCTGGATCCTCCTGTCTCAGCCTCCCAAGTACTGGGATTACAAGCGTGCGCCACCACGCCCGGCCCCACTCCCTTTTTGTTAAATGAAAATAATATAGAAAAAAAGCCTGTCCCCCCATGTTTGTCTTTTAGAGTGTACGCTCCTTTAGGACTGGCGCTGTGGCTCAATGGTAGAGCACTTGCCTAGCATGTGAGACCTTAGGTTTCATCTCTAGCACCGTAAAAAAACAGCAAAACAAGATCACAAGCTCCTTTGGTACAAAGACTGAATTTTCCCCCCAGTGGTATAGCAAAGAAAACATAGGTTGTAGTCAGACAGATATCAGGTTAAAATCTTGACCTCATCTCTTATTACCTCTATGACTTTGGACAAACTGTTTAACCACAAGGAGCCCCAGTTTTCTCATCTGTGAAATGGACCTCCTGACTTTTGTATCTTGGGGGTGTGATGAGGTACAGTCCCAGGCCATCAGGCCATCATGAAAACAGCTCATGCTTGTCGAACCTTGACAGCAACAGGCATTCTTTTAAGCTTCTTGCACAGATGAACTGACTAATCATCACAACGCTAATTTTCACAAGCTGTGAAGCAGGATCATTCTCATCTCCATGTTACAGATGAGGAAACTTCAGCACAGAGGAGGATCTTGCGCAGGACCAGACAGCTAACAGAGCTGGGCACGAACTCTGTGGCGGGGATCAGAAGCCCGCATTCTAAACCACCATGCTTTGCTGTGCTAACAATATAAGCTTAGCTCTCTAGCCAGGATGTGGTCACTCTATGACACCACATAAAGAGGGGTCTGTGCAAGCAACAGTGACAGCAAGTGAGATACTGATGTTCTTTGAGCAGATCCGGCCACAGTGAAGAATGGCTTTCATGAGAAACACTGGAAGGTTCTGGCTGGTTTGCTAGCCAAAGTAGTTCTGTGTGTGTGTGTGTGTGTGTGTGTGTGTGTGTGTGTGTGTGTAAGAGAGAGAGACAGAGGCTGCTTGAGTGTGCATACCTACTGCAGGTAGATAAGCTTATATCCATGTTTACACCTGCAGACCTACATCTGGATGTGTGGCTGGCTCTGGCTTTGAACAGAAGGGGATATGCTGTGTGCTATTAGGTCACCCTCTAGTGGTTACTTCCCTATTAGCCCTTTACCCTTGAAACAACCTGCTCTTGGTGCTGGTGACCTCTCTTCCGAATGAGAGTCAGTGTGCAGAAGCTAAAGGACAGCACTGAGAAAAGGAGTGTGACCAGGGCCAGAAGAGAGTGCAGAATCTGAGCAGTGAAGGGGCCTCCAGGAATAATTATTAGTCTACTCCTGGCAGAGCAGGAGAAGGCAGAACAGCTGGGGAGAGGGGAGAGGGGAAGAAGGTCTCGAGTGAGTTTCTTGCATAGCCTCTTTTTTTCTTTTCTTTCTTTAAAAACAATGTTTAGTTTTATTTATTTAATTTTCAGTGTTGGGGGTGAAACCCAGGACCTGACATGCCAGGCAAGCCCTGCCGCTGAGCCACACCCCAGCCTTGCACGTCCACGTTTGTCAAGTGCAGCTTTCCACCTGTGTGAGGGGTGGTTCCCGCATCCAGAGCTCTTTCCAGACGTCGGTTTCAGGACTGAAGTAGGAGTAGAGAAGCAACATTTTCCACCTCTTTCATTTCTCTTTTCCAAGGGAAGTAGGCACAGGCTGTGAGACTCCAGAGAGCTGACTAAATTCCAAACTTGCAGAGCGCTGCCGTGGACAGCTGACCCTGCTGCTTCTCTGTCGCCGGAGGCGGTGTTCTCTCAGCCTGCAAAGGTCATTTGTATGAGGATCCTCCTGGGCTTGTCATATCTTGATAAATATTTCAAAAGGCAAGATGGGGGGAGGGGAGGGTCAAGATCAATCTTCCTCAGACTGATGTGTAGTGCACATCAGGCCTGGGACCCTGCTGGCTGGAGCCTGGCTGAGCGGAGCTTGGAGGTTATTCCTTTTTGAAAAGGTGCTGGCGCACAGCCAGGCTTTGCTGGAAAGTCCTATTTGGATGAACCAGAGCATTTGCATAATGTCAGACCCAGAGGAGTCTTGGGGATCAGCCCTGTTGCAAAGTTCACAGCCAGGTCCCCTTCTCTGCCAAGAAGAGAGGGTTAAAGGTTTAAAAAAATAGCCAGACTCTCAAGGGGTAGTGCCGCAAAATCTCAGCCTTGTTTGTGTTAACCCCACAGACCCCGGAAAGGACAGTCGGTACAGAAATCAAAATCACATTTTTCTTTCTTTCCTTGTGGTACCGTGGCTTGAACCCAGGGGAGTTCTACCTCTGAGCTTCACCCCCAACCCTTTTTATTTTTTATTTTGAAACAGGGTCTCACTGAGTTATCACCGCTGGCCTAGAATTTGCGATCCTCCTGTCTCAGCCTCCCAAGGGATTACAGGTGTGCACCACAGCACCCAGCTGCACTCACATCTTTCTTGAAGTTTCATGATGCTGCTGCTTGCCTGCATCCCAGTTATCCCCAGAGAGGTCAAGTGCTGGCTGCCTGCCCTCTGTGTGGGGAATTTTGTATGAAAACTTTAGAAAACACATTTTTCTAAAGTTAGGACAAGTCGGGCGTGGTGGCGCACGCTTGTAATCCCAGTACTTTGGGAGGCGGAGACCGGAGGATCTGGGTTCGCGGCCAACCTCAGCGCGCATGCGCGCGCGGTCGATCGCTCGATCGATCTCTCTCTCTCCCTCTCTCTCTCCCTCTCTCTCTCTCCCTCTCTCTCTCTCTGTCTCTCTCTCTCTCTCTACCTAGTGAGGCTCTCCGCAACTTCGTGAGACCCGGTTTCAAAAATAAAGCATAAAAAAATAGGGCCGGGGGTGTAGCGCGGAGGTAGAATGCCCCTGCGTTCAATCCCCGGTACTGCAAAAAAATAAAAAATAAAAAATAAAGTTAGGACAACTTGTCTCTGTTTTCAGACCTAGAATTCAGTGAGGTTCTTGTTTGTTGTTTACCTTTTATTTTTAAACCTACCATTTAAGGCCAAAGATGTCAAGTAATGTTTAAGTAATCAGTGCTACTATTGTAACCATTAAGAATCCCTTCGTTTGTTCTTTTCTTTTTGTGGCTGGGGACCAAACCCAGGGCCTCGCCCACGCTGGCAGGCGCTCTACCACTGAGCTACCCTCAGCCCTGAGTTCCTCAGTTGAACTGGTTGAAGGAACCTAAATTAGAATCATCTACATTCTGGCATAACACCGAATCTTGGGAATTAGGTGACGCCTTCTTGGTAAGGCTCCAAAAGCACCATGCAGGCATTTACTAACAGTGCGTGTTCTGTCATTGTTCACAAGTGAAGAAGGTAAGGCATGGGACGAGAGGTGACTTTCTCAGCGTCATGGGAACAGTCCAGGTTGAATGCATCTCTCCTCTGACCTGCAGAGCAGCTTCGCATCTCCTCACACAGGGGCGCACTCAGGATTGGGGTCACCTGCCGCTGTCACCTGTGAGCTCAGTGTGTCTGTCAGCTCCTACGCAGTCGGGACGGTAGTAAGACATTGGCAGAAGGACCTAGACATCTGACGACTGACACGGCTAGGTGATTCGGATTGCTTATGGATAAAACTGCAACTAGGGAGGAAAAGTAGAAGTTTCAAACAGTGAATATGCGTGTCACCCAGGCATGTTGGTGGCTGTTAAGGCACTGTGGGAAAATGGAAAATGCAGTCTTTGGGGTCCTCTTTCAGTCTGGTTTTTCGTTTTTCTGATCCTATAAACTTTCGAAAGTATGGCATACTTTGAAACATAGTCTATAAACTAAGAAATTGCCACTGCTGGCAGAGCTGATGTGAGTTAGCTGGCCTTGGAGTCCATCAGTGATGTGTCCTGTCTGTAGTGCTTCACTGCAGAAACTGCTCAGCCGCTGCTGGGACATTTAGTACATATTTGTCTTCTTATGATGCATTTAATATGGTGACCATCATAACTTTCCTTTTTTTTTTCTTTTTCTCTTTTTGTTTTGTACTAGGGATTGAACCCAGGGGATTTCTTTCTCTGAGCCACACCCCCCAGCCCTTTTTTATATTTTATTTTGAAACAGGGTCTCACTAGGCTGCTGAGAGTCTCGCTACATTACCGAGGCTGTCCTCTAACCTGCAATCCTCCTGTCTCAGCCTCCCAAGTACTGGGATTACAGGCATGGGCCTGAATCTCCCCCCTCCCCTCTTCCTCCCCCTCCTCCCTCCTTTCCCTCCTCCTCCTTTTTCTGTCTGTCTTCCTCTCCTCCTCCCTTCTCCTTCCTCCTCCTCCTTCTCCTCCCTCCTCCTCCTTCTCCTCCTCTTCCTCTCTCTCTCTCTCTCTCTCTCTCTCTCTTCTTTCTCTCTCTCTCTCTCCTTTTTTCAGTGCTGGCGATTGGAACCCAGGACCTCGCACATGCTGTGCAATTTACCACTGAGCTATACTCCTAGCCCATAATTTTTATTATAAACCTATCACTTACTAAACACACCCTGTAAGGTGTCATAAGCACAGAGTTTTGATGACTACATGAATTAATATATTAGTAATATATAGTATAACATAGTAAGTGCTTAAAATTTAAGCATTTCGAAATCCTTGACCGAAATCATCACATGGTTAACTCTAGATCATCTTAAGTCATCCACAGCTATGGGAGAGCACTGGTTGTTCAATTCCAATACATAGGTGGTTTCCAAACTGAGGGTTCTATTTGCTTATTTTTAGTTTTAAAAAATCAAGTTTTAGCTGGGCATGGTGGCGCACGCTTGTAATCCCAGTACTTTGGGAGGCAGAGACCGGAGGATCCGGGTTCACGGCCAGCCTCAGCTCTCTCTCTCTCTCTCTCTCTCTCTCCTTAGTGAGGCCTCTGCAACTTCGTGAGACCCGGTTTCAAAATAAAGTATAAAAAATAGGGCCGGGGGTGTAGCGCGGAGGTAGAATGCCCCTGCGTTCAATCCCCGGTACCGCAAAAACAAAACAAAAAAAAAAAATCAAGTTTTATTGTCTTAACCTGTTCACTTGGATTCTCATTAAGCTGCTGAGGGCCTCACTAAGTTGCTGAGGCTGGCTGGGAACCTGTGATCCTCCTGTATCAACCTCCCAAGTACTGAGATTACAGGTGTGTGCTGCCGTACCTTGCTTCTTTGTTATTTTTCACTTGCCCAGTCCTCGCTCACCCCATCCTTCAGCCCATGGTACAGTGTATTCAGTCAGCACTCAATAAATAGTGACTTTAAAGTGGGTGTAGTGACATATGCCTGTAGTCGCAGCTCCTAAGGAGGCTAAGGCAGGAGGATAGCTTGAGCCAGAGGTTCAAGGCCAGCCTGGGCAAAACAATACCCCCCCAATATATTTAGTGACTCCATTTTTTTTTTTTTTTGCAGTACCAGGGATTGAACCCAGGGGTGTTCTAACTCCGCGCTACACCCCCGGCCCTACTTTGTTTTATACTTTATTTTGAAACCGGGTCTCATGAAGTTGCGGAGGGCCTCACTAGGTAGAGAGAGAGACAGGGAGAGAGAGAGAGAGAGAGAGCTGAGGCTGGCCGCGAACCCGGATCCTCCGGTCTCCGCCTCCCAAAGTACTGGGATTACAAGCGTGCGCCACCACGCCCGGCTTTAGTGACTCCATTTTTGATAATTTGTCTTTGGTTAATGTGTGTTGGAGGTGGGGAGTGATTATGGGAGAGAAAAGAGAAAGGGAAGCTGTTTTTAAAAATATAGGTCAAACCAGGTGTGATAGAACATGCCTGTAATTCCATATTTGGGAGGCTGAGACAGGAGGATCGCAGGTTCAAGGCGTTTGTACATTCCCGGTCTTGCTTTCATCTGAAGGTGCCACCCATAGCCCAATTTAGCGAGGCCCTCTACAACTTAGTGAAACCCTATTTCAAAATAAAAAATAAAATCGGACTGGGGGTATAGCTCAGAGGTAGATGCTCCTGGGTTCAATTCCCAGTACCACAAAAGTAAATAGATGATAGATAGATAGATAGATAGATAGACAGACAGACAGACAAACAGATAGATAGATGATAGATAGACTATACAAGGAGCTGGGTGTGGTGGCACATGCCTGTAATCCTAGTACTTGGGAGGCTGAGGTAGAAGGATCATAGGTTTGAGGCCAGTTTCAGCAACTTAGCAAGACCCTACTTCAAAATAAAAAATAAAAAGGGTTGGGGGTATAACTCAGAGGTAGAATAACCCTGAGTTCAATCCCCAGTACCCCCCCAAAAAAGACTATACAAGGATTTCTGGGTTTGCCTTAGTCTTTGACAGTATTTTCTTAATGTTGAAAAATGCAATCATGTGATCATTTTCTGCACAGCATTTCATGCTGTTCCCTACTCAGCCAAAACCAGGTCAGGTTATACTTGCTGCGTGACGCTGTGCTGTTTTCCATTGACTTTTCGCTTGTTGATATTGGCTTTTAGTATTGGGCGTGTGGTTTCTCTCCACACAAACATGAACACATTTCTTACCACTGAAATTTTCCTAGGGGCCCGAGCATCTCAGGCTGGAAGCCGTCCTCGGATGCGTTTGTACATTCCCGGTCTTGCTTTCATCTGAAGGTGCTACCCATAGCCCAGGCTTTCTGTGTGTAGTAAATGGGCTGCACATGAGCAGAGAAAACGGGGCTACTTGAATGCGGCCAGGGAGAGGAGGAAGGCATGGTAATGCTGTGTGACATTAGCACACATTTGTTTGTGATATATCAGAGTTTCAGATTTAGCCACCTCAGATAGAAACATCCACAAGGGTGTGGTTCTTTTGCACAGGATTGGGAACACTCTTTTCTCCCTATTCCTGCTCCACTAGTTCAGATTGACTAGAGCACTTTTTGTTTTTGGAACTGGGGATTGAACCCAGGGATCTCTGAGTTACACCCCCAACCCTTTTTTATTTCGTAAAAGAGTCTCACTAAGTTGCCGAGGGTCTCACTAAGTTGCCAAGGCTGGCCTCTAACCTGTGATCCTCCTGTCTCAGCCTCCCAAGTACTGGGATTACAGGTGTGTGCCACCATACCCGGCTTTGCTGGGGTACTTCTGCTAACGTGTCCTAGACTTGAACTCTGGGGCACTGGTCACAGCACATGATTTGCAGAGGGTTCTCATTAGAAATTGCCTGCCAGCTTCTTAAAGGTATTTTTTCAACTGAGTTTCTAAATGCTTTTGAAGCCGACAGTGTTGTTTTATTTTGCTGATAGAACCCAGATGGCAGAAGAGGGTTGGGTTTTTTCCATCATTTGAATCATCACTGCACAAGCACAGTATCACCTAGACTCAGAGGGTGACTTCAGGACAGTGCTGTGGCTGCTAAGCATGGTTAGGTTTGGAAAAGTGGCAGGGGGGGAAAGCCCTCTGATTCAACACTCCCGCCATCTGTGTGACTTAAGTGCATATCTAGTTACAGGGTTTTTTTGGCAAAAACAAATTTTTGTGCTGGAGTAAGCCAGGCCAAGCCGGTGTTTCCTGGTCCAGTTGAGTTGGAGGACCCTTCTGCCTCACACATCCTCAGCAGCATTGTTTGTTTAGGGCTCCTCTGGAGAATCTTTATTCATGGAGAGGCAGAAAGAAACTCAAACAGCCCAGCTGGATTTCCAGGTCCTGGGTGGAATCTGTAACCCCTTTGACTTCTCAACTGAGAAAATTGGATGCGGCTGTCACAGAAAGAGAATAAATATGGAACCCCACAATGCTGTGCCTGCAGCCACTTTTATTCCATTGAATCGGACACATAATGAGAGGCAGGCATACTCCGGGAGGCACAGTGCTGAACCGAGGCGAGGAGTCCTTCGATTCCAAGCAGGCTGAGCTGGCGACAGCTCTGAGCAAGGTACTTGAGCCCCCTTGAGTTGGCCACTGGCTAACAGAACAGGCAGTGATGTCTCCTCCTGTCCCACTGCAGTGTCCCAAGTTTAAAACTGAGTGACCAAGCACTTGCCTGGCATGTGCGAGACCCTGGATTCAATCCCCAGCACCACAGAACAAAACAAACACTAAATGACCAAAAGAAAAAGGAAATACAGATGGCTAATAGACACCTAATTATCAGTGTACATATTATCAGTATATACTCACTGTTTTTTTTAAATATTTTTCTTGGTGAGCCGGGCGTGGTGGCGCACGCTTGTAATCCCAGTACTTTGGGAGGCGGAGACCGGAGGATCCGAGTTCGCGGCCAACCTCAGCGCGCATGCGTGGGCGCGCGCATGATTTATCTCTCTCCTCTCTCCTCTCTCCTCTCTCTCTCTCTCTCTCTCTCTCTCTCTCTCTCTCTCTCTCTCTCTCTCTCTCTCTCTCTCCCTAGTGAGGCCCTCTGCAACTTCATGAGACCCGGTTTCAAAAATAAAGCATAAAATAATAGGGCCGGGGGCGTAGCGCGGAGGTAGAACGCCCCTGCGTTCAATCCCCGGTACCGCAAAAATATATATATATTTTTTTTTTTTCTTGGTGCATTGTAGTCTCACATCATAATGTAGTTCAGAGTGACAGGGACGTACATGCACACAGCACTTGGTGAGCTTCCCCGCTCCCTCCCCCCTCCCCTTCCCTGTGCAGGACATTGAGACAGGCACTTAATTTCACGTATGTACATAACATCAGTGGAGGTGTTTCCTTCATTGGTTTTCCCTCCACCCCCAACACCATCCTTCCTAGACCCCCTCCATTGCTCCACTGAGGTTTCTCCTCCATTGTCTGGAGTCCCTCTGGTATCCCGATTACTCCCTAGCTTCCACATATGAGAGAAAACATATGACCCTTCACTTTCTGTGGCTGGCGAATCTCACAACATAATGCTCTCCAGGTCCATCCATTTTCCTGAAAATGACATAATTTTGTTTTTCTCTATTGCTGAGTAGAATTCTATTGTGCGTATATCCCATAGTTTTGTAATCCATTCGTCTGTTGATGGACACCTAGGCTGGGTCCATGATTTGGCTATTGTGAATTGTGCTGCTCTTAAACATGGATATGCATGTATCACTATAATACTCTGATTTCAATCTCTTTGGAAAGATACCCAGGTACACTCACTGTTAATCCATGAAATATAGTTGAAAATGCAATAGCATTGCCGGGCGTGGTGCACACCTGTAATCCCAGTATCTGGGAGGCTGAGACAGGAGGATTGCAGGTTCAAGGACAGCCTGAGCAAGTAGAAAGACTCTCATCAACCTAGGGAGAACCTGTTTCAAAACAAAAAAATAAAAAAGGGCTGGGGATATAGCTCGAAGATAGGATGCCCCTGGGTTCAATTCCCAGTAACACACAAACACACACACACACTCTCTCTCTCTCTCTCTCTCTCTCTCTCTAGGATTGCAGCGAGCTGAGGTTGTAGCTAAGTGGTACAGCACTTGCCCGGCATGCATGAGACTCTGGGTTCTATCCCCAGCACTGAGAAAAAACATCTATCATGAATAAGGATCATTTAAAAAATGATATCCAAACTAGGCGCAGTGGTGCACACCTGTAACCCCAGTACTTGGGAGGTTGAAACAGTAGGATTGCAGGTTCAAGGCCAGCCTCAGCAATTTAGCAAGGCCCTCAGCAACTTAGTGAGACCCTATTTCAAAGTAAAAAATTTTACTTGTAATCCCAGTACTTGGGAGGCGGAGACCGGAGGATCCGGGTTCGCAGCCAGCCTCAGCTACTTAGTGAGACCCTCCGCAACTTCATGAGACCCGTTTTCAAAATAAAGGATAAAAAATAGGGCGGGGGGTGTAGCGCGGAGGTAGAACGCCCCTGGGTTCAATCCCCAGTACCGCAAAAAAAAAAAGTAAAAAATTTTAAAAAAGGGCTGGGAGGTGAGCATGACAGCACACATCTGTAATCTTAATACTTGGGAGGCTGAGACAGGAGGATTGAAGATTGGAGGACAACATTGGCAATTTAGTAAGACCCTCAGCAATTTAGCGAGACCCTGTTTCAAAATAAAAAATGGCTGGGGGTGTAGCTTGGAGGTAGAATGCCCTTGAGTTCAATACCCAGTACCAAAATAAATACTATCCAATCATCTTAATTAGCTTTGTTCTTTTACACTAACACCCAGCTTAGTATTTTCTTGGACTTTACTTTTATTAAAGGTTGGAAATTCTAAGAACAACTTATTTTGAAAGAGTAATAAATTGCCTAATAGATCCAATTTAACAAATTGGTTGACTAGTCAATAGATGCCAGAGATGTTAAAACTGGAAATGACTTCAGGGATTACATGGTTTAGCTCCTTCATTTTTTTTGTTGTGGTGGTGCCGGGGTTCAAACTCAGGCCGTGAGCATGCCAAGCAAGCGCTGTACCACTGAGCTATACCTCCAGCCCCATCCTTCATTTTTTTCCCGCTGTGGTACTGGAAATTGAACCCAGAGGCATTCTGCCTTGGAGCTATACCCCCAGCCCTATTTTATTTTTTATTTTGAAACAGGGTCTTGCTAAGTCGAAGAGGCTGGCCTTGAACCTGCAATCCTCCTGTGTCAGCCTCCCAAGTACTACGATTACAGGTGTGCACTACCACGCCCAGCTCCTCCCTTCATTTTCTAATCAAGAAGTCTGGGACCTAGAAGAGTTCTGTGACTTGCCTAGGATCACACCATTATGTGGAGCTGAAATTGCATTAGTAAAATATGGTATCTGGTTTGTTTGTTTGGGGCACTAGGGTTTCAACCCAGTGGCATTCTACCTCTAAGCTATACCCCTGCCCATTTTATATTTTTCTTTGAAACAGGGTCTCACTTACTTGCTGAGAGTCTTGCTAAATTGCTGAGGCTGGCCTCAAACCTGTAATTCTCCTGTCTCCGCCTCCCAAGTACTGGGATTACAAGCATGTGTCACCACACCTGGCTGATGTTTGTTGTTTAGAGATCTTGGTATTGGTAAATAGCTTCGTGTAGGATTAAACTTTATATTTTTTTCTTTTTGAGACAGGGTTTGCTATGTTGCCCAGGCTGGCCTTAAACTTGTGATCCTCCTACCTCAGCCTCCCATAAACTTCAAACAAACAAACAAAAATCTCAAGGGTGTTGTACTTCCCTGCCTTTTCAGATGGTCAAGATGTCATAGATCTTAAAGAACAGGGATTTAGCATTATTTCTTCATTTGCTCTCTGTCTTTAGAGGAACAAAGAGCTGGATACCTCTAGATCTTTTTAATGGGGATATTAATCCTTGCAAACTGAAGTCCCTTTGAAAGTCTTAGTTAGAAGCCACTGGAGCAACCACAAGTAAAAATAAGGTTTCACATTCTAAAAGGGGCATTTTGGAAAATGTGCAAATAGCCAGGCGTAGGGGTGCACACCTGTAATCCCAGTACTATGGAGACTGAGACAGGAGATTGCAGGTTCAAATCCAGCCTCAGCATCTTAAGTGAGACTCTCAGCAACTTAACAAGACCCTGTTTCCAAATAAAAAATAAAATAGGACTGGGGGTGTAGCTCGGAGGTACAATGCTCCTAGGGTCAATCCCCAGTACTGCACATACACAAAAAAGTGTGCAGATAAGTCTATTACAAAATAAAAAGGTAAGCATTGTACAAGCTTGTGTTAGTTAAGGTCATGCTGATTCCCATAACAAAAACCCCAAATATAAAACTGTAGAGGTTTATTTCCAAACCATAGCAGCTGCCATGCTTGCTGCATCGAAGGAGGAAGAGCTCAGAAGGTGACTCATTGGAGGTTAGCATGGGCTGGGCCTAAAAGTCGCAGACATCATTTCTTCCAGCACTCCGTTAGATAGAACGCAGTCACGTGACCATATCTTAGTGCAATGCATGCTGGGCAATATAGTCAAGCTGTGTGTGATTTCAGTGGCCAAGGGCTCTCTGCCACAGTTAGCTTTGAGGTTCCAAAGTGGAAAGACATATGAGGCTGAAGTAACTCCTTAGGCAAATCCGTGTATACCTAGGCATGCAGAAGTTATTTCTAGCCACGCTTGTAATCCCAGTACTTGGGAGGCTGAGACAGGAGGATCGCAGGTTCGTAGCCAGCCTCAGCAACTTAGTGAGGTCCTCTGCAACATAGACCCAGTTTCAAAATAAAAAATAAAATAGGCCTGGGGTATAGCTCAGAGGTAGAATGCCCCTGGGTACAATCCCCAGTACCACCCCCCCAAAAAAAGAAGTTATTACTTCTGCTATTAACTGTAACTTTTGTTCATTTCAATATAGATTTCTGCTGACTCATCCTAGGTAGTACATGTGCTTCAAGCTGTTTTTTAAGGAGTTATGACTCTTTCTGATTAATGGCATGTATTTATAAGACTATAAGATCCTATGGAGATCAAATCTTTTCCAGCCACTAATGGGACCTTGGAAATGAGCACAAACGTAGTGGGCTCTCCCCGCAGTCACACACAAATAGAGACTACACAGTCAGTGCTCTTTGGGGGGGTTGCTGAAGATGGAACCCAGGGCCTGACACATGCTAGGCAAGTACTCTACCTCTGAGCTGTACCGCCAGACTTTTATTCAATTCTTTCTTCATTTCGATATAGTAGCTACCAAAGGCAAACAGGCCAAGGCCTGTACTGGTGAATAATATAACCCTGGAGTGACGGTTACTTCCTGGCGCTAACATTTGTCATTCCTGTGGATGCGTGATGCACAGGCCACGCCTCCTTTCCACAGGCCACGCCTCCTTTCCACTCAGCTGACAGTGTCTTCTGTCTGCCCCTTAGTCTCTGTGGAATGAGATCTCTCAGTGGCTCTCAACCCCACACTCACTCGATACTCTATCAGTCACTGTTATAGCACGAGCCCCAGAGCTTTCCTAAACACAGAGCTGACGAGGCCTCTCCCGTGCTTAAACGCCTGGGCCAGCTCCTGTAGGTTACAGAACAAAGCACAGGCTCCTTGGTGTGGCCTCCAAGCCCTCCACGAGGACGCCTGGGATGAAGGTGTTGCCCCCCTGAGAAGTGATGACTTTCTTTAGTCTTACTCTTCCTCTTTCTCTGTTTCTATAGTTGAATTTTGGATATGAAACTGTATGTTTATAAGCTGGGTCTGGTGGTGTATGCCTGTACTTAGGAAGCTGAGACAGGAGGATTGCAGATTTGAGGCCAGCCTCAGCAGCTTAGCAAGACCCTCAGCAACTTAGTGAAAACCTGTTTAGAAATAAAAAATAAAAAAGGGGGCTGGAGGTGTAGCTCAGAGTTAGAATGTCGCTGGGTTCAAGCCACAGTATTCCATGCCTACACACACACACAACTGTATGGTGGTGTTCCTCACTCTCAAAATGTGTCTTACACTTTGCAAGCCTCTGGCCTTGCTCAGTGGGTGGCTCTCATTCTCCGTCCTCACCTGTGGGAGAGCTGTGTTATCTCCTTAGAGACAAATTCAAATACCATCTTCCCCACGAAGTTTCCCTCCCTTTGGAATTATTTAGTCTTTCGTAGGTGTTGGCATAGCATTCGGTACCTCTATTTTAACCTAGCTCTCTGCTGAATATTCTAATCTGGCACGTTTGTCTCACCCTGTAACAGGATTCCTGTTCCTCATCCTTGAGTAAAGACTTAGTAGATGCTTAATAATACTAGTTGATTAGAAGTAGAGTCTCAGAAGAATTCCACTTAAACTCCCTGCTGGCGCTTTCACTGGTTCTGAACTCCCCTTGACTCTGAGTAGTGAGTAAGCTACCCATTTAGTGCTGATAATGGGGCATTGTTGTGGACTTCATCACAGTGTCTGCTCTTCCTAATGATTATCTATAAAGATGAGAAATAGAGGCTGTCATTGGAGTAGAAAAAGGTTTGACCTCCATGGGGTGTGGATCCTGGGCCATGAGTTAGAGTGAATTACTCCTACACTGCACACCCATGGTCCTTTCTTTTTTTTTTTTTTTTTTTGCGGTACCGG
>PVJS01019266.1:0-33889 GCA_004027185.1 Glis glis | reverse complement strand
GAGAGAGAGAGAGAGAGAGAGAGAGAGAGAGACAGCTGAGGCTGGCCGCGAACCCGGATCCTCCGGTCTCCGCCTCCCAAAGTACTGGGATTACAAGCGTGCGCCACCATGCCTGGCTGAAAGATGGCATTTAAGAAGGGGTAAGTGCATTTTATCAAGTTAAATTTATCAGCTAGAAACACTAAAAATCAAGCAAAGACTTAAAAGAGATATACTAATGGCCTGTAGCCCATGAAAATATGTTGATCATCGTTAACCATCAGGGTATTGTAAAACTCGAGTCACAGCAAGATACCAACTACACACCCAGTAAAAGAGTTGAAGACTGAGGATGCCAAGTGTTACTGAGGCATGGAGCTACTGTAGCTTGGATCTCTTATGTCCCTCCAAAGCTCCATGTGTTAAAGGCTTGGTCCCCAGACAATGATGTTATTGGGAGATGGTGGAACCTTTAAAAGGTGGGGCCTAATGAGAGGTCTTGGGTCATTGGAAGTGTTCTCTTGAAGGGAATAGGGGGACGCCAGCCCCTTTGTCCTCCTCTTTGGGGTAGTGGTTGCATAAATAAATACATTTGTTAAAACTCATCCAACTGGACACTTAAAATGAGTGCATCCTGTGATAGGTAAATTGTTATTCTAATTTTTTCAGAAACAAAAGAGAGTAAGCATTCCAAATTATCAGAAGAAACACAACACTACACATAAATATACAAGCATTAAAAAAAAAAAAGAAAGTACTATGGAGCAAACTATGGAACAAGGAGGGGTGTAGCAAGAGAAGGAAGTAGAAGAGAAAACTACACAGTGGCAGTGACCACCTTAAAAACAAAAGATGTAGCAAGCCGGGCGTGGTGGCGCGCGCTTGTAATCCCAGTACTTGGGAGGCTGAGACCAGAGGATCCAGATTCGCAGCCGGGCGTGGTGGCTCATGCTTGTAATCCCAGTACTTTGGGAGGTGGAGACCGGAGGATCCAGGTTCGCGGCCAGCCTCAGCTCTCTCTCTCTGTCTCTGTCTCTCTCTCTGTCTCTCTCTCTGTCTCTCTCTCTCTCTCTCTCTGTGTCTCTCCTTAGTGAGGCCCTCCGCAACTTCGTGAGACCCGGTTTCAAAATAAAGTATAAAAAATAGGGCCAGGGGCGTAGCGCGGAGGTAGAACGCCCCCGTGTTCAATCCCCGGTTCCGCAAAAACAAAACAAAAACAGATTCGCGGCCAGCCTCAGCTACTTAGTGAGGTCCTCCGCAACTTAGCGAGACCCTGTTTCAAAATAAAGAATAAAATAGGGCTGGGGGTGTAGCTCAGAGGTAGAATGTCCCTGGGTTACATCCCCAGTACCGCAAAAAAAAAAAAGATGTAGCATAAAATTAATGCAGTCTAAGACCCAGCTCTCTTCCCAGTGATTATGGAGGATAGCAATATTTTAAGTAAGCTTTAAATTGGAAGATACACACGTCCATTCTGAAATTAATTTGTTCCTGATTTTCTCAGCCAAATATCTGTATTTTTACATTAACAGATGTGGAATGGCCATAGACTATGACAGGCTTCCCCTGGTCCCCAGAGAGCCTAGTAGGCCATGCAACTATTAGTGACACTGCCCATAAGGCTAAGGCCCTTCCAGAACTGAGATCAATTTTTGCTGCTTCACATGGGACTTACAGGAAGAACGTGCATAAACAATCCGTGCCCTTAGAAGAAAATATTTACAGACATCGTAGGCGCTCCAACCCTTGAGCCAAAGACTCAGCAAGGCTGCGTTCTAATCCAGTTTTTGTTTTGTTTTGTTTTGTTTTTAAGCAAGCAGTACCCAGGTGCCTCTGAATTTTATTTCTGGTCTAGCTCCCCAACAACCCCCAAACTTCATCACCTGCAAAGGTAAGTCCACCTGTTATAACAGGTGCTGTCAGTGCCCTGCCCGTAACCACAATGGCTCCTTGCTGCCGGATCCTGGACCCTGCTCAAGAGCTTGCTCTGGCTGCAGGAGCATGCGTGGCCTGCACAAGGAGCAGGGCAGAACTGCAAAAATTAGTAGTTTAAAAACAAAAAGTTATGACTCATAAATGAATTCGAGAGCTGATTCTTTAGGAAAAAAGTAATAAGATGGGTCTAACATTAGCTATTCTAATAAAAGAAAGAACTGGATATATTAAAAATACATACTAAATATCAAGTGATGATGAGAAAATAATAATTTAAAGGAAAATTCAAAGGATCATAAGAAAGCACTTTAATTCCATGTAAAGTTGAAGACTGGGAGGAAATAGCTAATTTCCTAGAAAAGTATAGTCACAGCCAACCCAGGAAAAGGCAAGTGTCTAAATACACTAATTTTAAAAGTAATTTAAAAAGTAATCAAAGAGCTAGCCACCCAAAATATAGGAGACCTAGATGGTTTCACAAAAGAAAATTACAGAACTTTTATAGAACAAATAACTCTTACCAATACTTAAATTGCTCAGTCTCAAAAAATATTTTCAACTTCTTTTTACAAAGCCAGAAAAACTTTTATACCAAAATCTGACAAAGATAGCATATTTAAAAAATACAGAGTAGTCTCGTTTATGAATAGTAATGCAAAAATCCTGAATAAAATATCAGCACTTAGAATCTGGCAGCACACTAAAAGAATAATATACCCAGATTTAAAATGCAAAGATAGATCAACATTAGGGCCTCAGTACAGTCACATGTCAACTTAGAAAAATGATAGAGTCATCTTCAAAGATGCTGGTAAAGGTATTGGATAAAATACAGCATTCGGTCTTGATTGAAAAAATAAACTCTTTATTAAAATTTAAGGAAGTAGATGCAACTTCAATATATAAAAAGTCATCATCATGTATAAGAGCAAATTACTAAAACATTCCCACTAAATTCTGGAATAAAATAAAATGCCCACCACTACTATACCATTGAGCATGGCTCTAGATGCATTAACAAGCTACAACAACGTGATAGCTGAAATTGAAAAGAAGAAAGAAAAATAATGATTATCTGTGCATGATGTGATTGTGTGCCTATGAAACCCAAGAAGATCAACTAAAAAGCTATTAGGAAAAAGAAAGGGATTGCAGTAAAATATTTAAATTTTATATATAGATAACAATATCTTCCTATATACAAATATCCCATTAGAATACATACATAATGGTAGAAAAAAACCTTATATACAAATAAGAGTTTAAAAAGATAAAATCGGGTTGGAGCCATAGCTCAGTGGTAGAGCTCTTGCCTAGTCTGCCCAGAATCTATAAAATGAAAACGTGAAGGCACTACAGAGGAGGGTGTGAGAAAGCATGGACAAAAAGGTAAACCCGTTCTTGGGAGGACTGAGCATTGCAAAGATGTCACTTCGTTCTAAATCAAC
This sequence comes from Glis glis, assembly GCA_004027185.1. NCBI lineage: Eukaryota > Metazoa > Chordata > Mammalia > Rodentia > Gliridae > Glis > Glis glis. The sequence continues at coordinate 30,527 of PVJS01019266.1, read as the reverse complement.
CTATAAATTTTACGTAATCTCAATAATATATCAATGGAATATTTCTTGAATGAATAAAGCTCATTCTAGGGAGCTCTAAAGCGATGGTAATTAAAATAATTTAGTCCAGGTGCATAAAACAGACGGAAAAGAATAGCAAGACTAGAAGTGAATCTAAATACCTATGAAAATGTATTACGTGACAAAAGTAGCAGTTCAATCCGTAGAGAAAAGATCGATTCTTTTCAATAAAAGGTATTATGACAAGCTAGTCATCTGGGAAGAGAAAAAAAGCCAGATTCCTAATTCACTTCATACCACAAAATAAATGTTAAATAGACAAAACATTTAAATAGATCAGGCATTCAAACATTTAAAATGAAGTGAAAATATTACAAGAAAACACAAGATCATTTATTTTTTAATTTTGGAAGAGAAAAGACCTATCTAAGCATGACATGAAGCCCAAAAATCAGAGAAAAATATTTTAAAATTTGATGCTGCAAAACTGTAAAATGTCTGCACATTAGTACCGTCAACAAAGCCATAAAACAAACAAAAACTGGGAAAAAGTATTAGTGATGCATATGTCAAAGGGCTAATTTTGTCTAATACAAAATGTTCTCATAAGTTAAGGAGAAAGTTCAATAAATAAATAGGCATGAAATACAGGAGGTAGTTCACAGGGTTATATACCTATTTTTAAACATACTGGATATGATTCATAATTATGGAAATGTAAATTAAAAATACACCATTATTTTAACCTATGGGATGGGCAAAAAGACTGACAGGAGCTGAGAGTGATGATACACACCTGTAATCCAGTACTTGGGAGGCTGATTGAGGAGGCAGCCTCAGCAATTCAGTGAGACCCTCAGCAACTTAGCAAAATAAAAAATAAAAGGGACTGGTGGTGTAGCTCAGAGATAGAATGCCCCTGGGTTCAATTTCTGGTACCAAAAAAAAAAAATGCTACCAGGGATATGAGGGGAACTTCCATCCTCATAAACTACCAGCAGATGTATAAATTAGTACAAACTTTATACAATGTTCCAAAAATTTACATGTGCATAATCTTGACCCAGCAATTGCCATTCTAGAAGCATATCCAGGAATTCGTCTTACAGGTATATCCTCACATGTGTTCAAAGATACATATACAAATATATCCACTGGAGAATTCTTCTTTTTTTTCTTTTCTTTTTTGGTACTAGGGATTGAACCCAGGGGTGTTGTACCTCTGAGCTACACCCCTTGCTCTTTTTTTCTTTTTTCTTTTTTCTTTTTTAAACAGGGTCTCGCTAAATTGCTGAGGTTGACCTCAAACCTGCAATCCTCCTGTCTCAGCCTCCCAAGTACTGGGATTACAGACATCCACCACCACATCTGGCTCAAGAATTCTTTCTAACAGCAAAAACTGAAAACAATATAAATGTCTCTTGCTGTGGAAAAAATATATAAGTTAAAGTCTACAACAACAGTGTAGATAGCCTTTAGAAAGAAAGAATTATTTCCTGGTGTGCTAATAGAGAACTCTCTCCAAGATATACTAAGTTTAAAAGAAAATGAAATGTGCAGAACAGTGTCTTGTACGCTGCTATCTGTTCACATAGCTCAGAAAGGTGTCACAAGAAACACTCATTTTTTACAATCATTCTGCTGCACTCCGTGGATTTTTCACCGTTTTCACAATTGATTTTTAAAAACCACTGTTCAAGAAAATAAGCTACAAAAAGTAAGTCTCCTTAAACAATCAAAAAAGGAAATTAAGAAAACAATACCTCCGAATAAACTAAACCAAAAAGACGAAAGACTTGAACACCGAAAACTTAAAAACTTTAAAGCACAAATAACTTGAAACACATTCATGATCATGAATTGGGAGACTTACTCTGGTTCAGATGTCAATATTATCACTCTAACTTCATTATGATGTATAATTACAAAACACCAATAAAGTATATTTAAAAAGATGTCAATACTACCCAAAATAATCTATAGATTTAATGCAATCCTTATCAAAATCTTGATGACATTTCTTGCAGAAATCCATTCTAAAATTCATATGAAATCTCAAGAGACCCCAAAAGGCCAATCAGTCTTGAAAATGAAGAACAAAGTGGAGATCTCACACTTCCTCATTCTAAAATTTATTATAAAACTACAGTCATCAAAAAAGCATCAGACTGAAATAAATATTAAACAGATAGGCAAATGGAATAAAACAGATCCCAGAAATAAACCCTCAAATGTTTTTCAACAAGGGTACCAAGATCGTTCAATGGGGAAAGGACAGTCTTTTTAACAAATGGTGTTAGAAACACTGGATGTCTGCACACAAAAGAAATGAAGTTGGATCTTTGCCTTATACCACATCCTAAAATGAACTCGAAATGCATCAAAGGGCTAAGCATCAGAGCCAAACTATGAAGCTCCTAGAAGAAATCACAGGAGAAACACCTTAGACATTGGATGTGGCAACCTGGATATAACACCAAAAACACGGGGGAGGGGAGTAAAGATAGACAAAGTGAAAAATGTATCACAACAAAATTGAAAACTTCAGTGTATCAAATGATATTATCAAGAGTGAAAAAGCAACTTATAAAATGAGGGAAATATTTGCAAATCATATACCTCATAATGGATTAATTTCCAGAGCATACAGAGAGCTCCTATATCTCAACAACATAAAAACAAACAAGCTGAGCTGGGGATGTAGCTCAGTGGCAGAGTGTTTGCCTGACATGCACAGGGTTCTGGGTTTGATCCCCAAACACCCCCCCATACACACACACACACACACACACACACACACACACACACAAAAACAGTAATTAAAAGATAGACAAAGGGCTTACACATTTCTCCAAAGATGGTATACCAATGGCCAACAAGCATATTCAGAATTACTAATCTCTAGGGAAATGTAAATCAAAACCACCATGAGATAGCACCTCACACTCATTAATATGGCTACACATTTTTTATAAGACAGAAAATAACAAGTGTTGGCAAAAACATGGAGAAATCAGAGCTCTTGTGTACTACTGGTGGAAACATAAAATGGTGCAACTGCTGTGGAAAACAGTACAGCAGTTCCTCAAAATATAAAAAAATACAATTACTACAGGACCTAATAATTCCACTTCTGGGTATAGATCAAAAAGAAAATGAAAGCAAGGTCTCAAAGAGGTATAGGCACACCAACGTTCATAGCAGTATTATTCACAATAGTCAAAAGATGGCAGCAACCCAAATGACCATCAACAGATGAATGGATAAGAAAGTGTGGTATACATATGCAGTGGAGTATTATTCAGCCTTTAAAAGGAAAGATATTCTGACATATACTACAACACAAATAAGATGTGAGGACACTATGCTAAGTGCAAGAAGTCAATAACAAAAAAATATATATATATATGTATATATATGTATATACATATATATAATTTCACTTATTTGAGATATCTAAAGAAGTCAAATTCATGGAAACAGAAAGTAGAATGATGGTTTCCGGAGAGGGGGGTAGGAAGAAATGAGGAGTTGTTGCTTAATGGGTATAAAGTTTCAGATTTACAATATGACAAGTTTCTGGAGATCCGGTGCCCAACAACGTGACTGTAGTCAACACTACTGGACTCCAGGCCCAAGGGTTTTCAAAAAAATTCTGTTTCCAGATCCAACAAAATCACATTGTTGTCACTTGTCACATCGCCAACATCTCTTGAATACTTACTACGTGGGCATTACCGTATTTAATCCTCACAACAGCCCTGTGAGGTTAGGAAGTATTTTCTACAGGAAACTGCAGGTCAGAAGAGTTAAGTAACTTGTCCAAGATCAATAACTGGCAGAGGTTAGACCTGGACCGAGGTCCATCATTCCAAAACTCCATGCACTCTGCTAAGCACCCCTCCTAGCCCGCCCCTCCTCCTTCTCCCTCCCAGGAAGTGAGCTGTGGTCATAATGACCGGAGCAGGGAAAGACAGACAGGGGATATCTGGTTATTTTGTTTTTCAGGGACTTCCAGTTTCAGTGGCCCCAGTGCACCTTAACCCTGCCCATCCATGGGAGGTTTCAGGTGAATTGAATCAGACACGTGTGGCAGCCCTAGGGAACTAGATGAAGGTCTTATTGTATTAGTCATTTTTCCTGTCATCTTGAATTAGTGTCATATTAGCTTAATGCAATACTAACATGATACAGAAATGTTAGCATATTACAGACTACTCAGTGTGTCAAGTAAGGACTTTATCATATTACTCAGCCACTGATGTTTCAAGTGGGGGCAGGGATATGGACGTGCCCATAAAATAGAGTCAGTTAATGTCAAATCCAAGCAAACTCCCCAATTTGGAACTTGAATAGGGGAAAAGGGAGGACAAATGTGTGAGGACATCTGATTAAAGATGTTTAATCAAATGCATATTCAGGGAAGAGCTAACGTGGGTATCTTCTGATGATATAACAAAGAGGATGAATCCCTTACTGATTGGTGTTTTCCTTCTGATACCCTTTTCCCCAAATCACTGACAAAGAGCAGACCTGAAGGGAACCGATGGGCAAGGGGATCCCTACTCTGGCTAAGAAAGGTTAGCTTTTCACTTCTCTCATGAAGGTGGATTACACCGTGTTGCTAGGTAAATGGCCAGGGTTCTTGCCCTGGGATAAATAGGAGGTGGGGAGGGTGCACCAGTGACTTGCAGGGAGTGATAAAATCCCCTGAATTGGTACATACAATTGTACACATGCAATGGCTTTTTTTCTGAGAAAGGGTCTTTAGATTCTTGCAAGTGAGGTCCACAGAGTTAGGCACCTGCACAATTGAAGGTAGATCAGGAAACATCCTTCTGTATGCGACAAGGAATCGCTGGAAACCCTGGTTCCAGGCCTAACTCTGCCACTGACTTGAGATTTAATTGGTATCAAATCACAGCTGCCCAGAGATGTGGGGATAATCATAACTGCTATGCACCTCACCAGGTTTCCGTGAGGATTCAAGAGATGATGTATTGGAAAGAACTTCAAACAGGATAAATTTCTTTCTTTAAAAAAAAGTAAGTAAGCTGTTAATACTTTCTTAAAGCATTACCATCAGTTTCCGGGGGAGGCTTTCACACACACACACACACACACCGTGCTGCACACCCTACGCCACCCTGGTGCAGGGCTCTGACAATAGGATCAGATAGATTTCTATACAGATGTCCCTGTTTTTCTCCTGGTAACAAGCCCTTGGGCTCCTCCACCTGTGGAGACACAGTGGCTTCACTGAACCAACTCCTGATTGAGTAATCTAGTCTATGATCCAAAAAAAGCTGTCAGCCACTTTGGCAGAGAACGATCAAGCTGATTTCTCAAAGTGAGTCCACAGCTCTGCATTCAACCCAGGGGGAGGATATTGAGTGGAAGGCTCTACGATAATGTGTGGTTCCCCTTAATTAAAAATCTATTAGCAAATTTCCTGATAGGCCAAGAGTATTTACAAATATAAACTAATAGCTATTTATTAGAATGTTTATACTAAGGCCTTAAAATGAGTTTTGCCTTGTAGTGTGATAATTGTTCAGATGGCTTCCTGCTGATTTAATTACTTCAATTAACAAGGATTCTGTGAGACAGTTTCCCTTGGCTTTGGATCTTCTGTGCTGTGATCGCTGGGGCCTCGCTGAATGTAGCTTGAGATCCAAGCTGTACCTGTGCAAATCACCACCAAATATCAACGCTGGAAGAAGAAACATCAGTATGAAGAGGGAGCAAAACATTCTAGCCTGTGTGTGCACTTCCTTGACCCTCCTTCAAGACAAAGAGGAGGCTACCAGTCCCACGTGACTAGACACATCTCTTCCAATCCCAAAGGTGCTATAGTTGGGATTTAAAATGTCCCCCAGAGCCAGGCGTGGTGGCGCACACTTGTAATCCCAGTAATTGGGAGGCTGAGACAGGAAGATTGCAGCTTTGCGACCAGCCTCAGCAACTTAATGAGGCCCTCTGCAACTTAGTGAGACCCTGTTTCAAAATAAAAAAAATAAAATAAAATAGCTCAGAGGTAGAATGCCCCTGGGTTCAATCCCCAGTACCACAAAAAATAATAAATAAATAAACTGTCCCCCGGCCCTCCTGTGTAGACCAGGCAGCCATGTTGGAGGTGGGTCGTGGTTGCTGGGGAAGGGTCCCTGGTTGGGTTCTGCGAGTGTTTTGTTCTCTGCTCCCCATTGTGATGCCCTGAGGATGTGGAGCCATGGCTCCTGCTTAGAAGCTGGCCCAACCTTTAAAATCTCCAGATCTGTGAACAAATAAACCTTTCTTCCTCTGCGTTCTATGTGTCAGGTATATGGGCCACAGCTGTTTGGGTCACAGAAGTTAAGAATGCTGGCTGAAACAAAAAGTGTGTTTGCACACCCATATTTTCACCTCTTGCTTCCTCATTGCCAGGAGTGTATTTATTTATTTATTTATTTATTTATTTTTATTTATTGCGGTACTGGGGATTGACCCAGGGGCATTTCACCTCCGAGCTATACCCCAGCCCTATTTTTTGTTCTTTATTTTGAAACAGGGTCTCACGAAGTTGCAGAGGGCCTCACTAAGTAGCTGAGGCTGGCCGCGAACCCGGATCCTCCGGTCTCAGCCTCCCAAGTACTGGGATTACGAGTGTGCGCCACCACGCCCGGCTACCAGGAGTGTATTTTAAAAGGTAGGTTGGAACCCGATGGAGAAGCAGCACGGCTCAGCAAAAGAGAACTGGGCTTAGCGCTTGATGACATGGGTGACTTGAAAGCATGCCCACCGATTCTTCAACACGCCTCCCTGCAAAAGGTGCCATCTAATTGCCCTCCCTTGAATGTGGGCTGGGAAGAGCTGAAACCTTGGGTTCCACTCCTGTGTCCCAGCTCTGGATTCAGTGACTCTTCCAACATGGAGAATATGGCAAAGGTGACAGTGTGTGAGAGCTTCTCCCTCGCTCTCGCTTAGATTGCCTGTGCTAAGTGCAGTTAGCTTCAGAGCCGTGAGCCTCTCCGGAGAGGCCCAGGTGGCAAGGAATTGAGGCCTCCTCTAGCCCACAGCCATGGAGGGGAGCCCTCTTAGCCATCCTCTAGCCCCGGCCAGGCCTTCAGATGATCGCACCCAGTCGACAGCCTGACTTCAGCCCCAAGAGAAACCATGAGCGAGAACCAGCCTGTCCTTCAGCCAACCTCTACTAAGCTCTGGCCAGTGCGAGGCAGCAGTGGTGACTCAAAGAACGCACCTGCTTCCATGGCAGTGACATTCTCAGAGAGACCATTAAACACATCAGAAGGGACGCGGTCATTTCAGACAGCGCTAGCATCACGACGAAATTAAACAGGATACGGGGATGAAAACACCTTGCAGGACTGGTCTACACCAGGAGGGCAGCAGAAGCCCCTTTGGAAGGTGACGCCTGAACTGAGATTTGAAGAGCATTCTGGGTAAGGGGACGGCAAGGGCAAACCCTTGAGGCAGGAAGAGCTGGGCAGTTTCTAAGCTTCTAAGAGCTGGGCAGTTTCTCCTTGCTTAGTGCTAAGCAAGGAGACTGATCTAAGTTCCAAGGAAGTGTTAGAGACCACTTCTCAGAGCCAGTGACTCTAATCTCAAGGGGAGTGGAAAGTCAGTGGAGATTATTTTAAGCAGGGAAGTGCCTAACCTTGAGAACCTTTCAATCAGGAAAGGAGCTTGAAATCCCTACGATATCTAATGACATTTCTAGAGAATATTTTTAGGAAGATTCCCCAGGCTGATCTCATACAAAACCTCTAATATGTCACATGAATTCCTTTCTGCTGATGACGTGATCCCATACACATCCCTAAAAGGTCACTCTAGCTGCTGCGTAGGAGGATGCCATTCAAAGGGCAAGAGGACGCCCTGAGAGCCGCCAGCCCCTGCGGTTCACTCAGGAGGGCGGAAGTAGGAAAGGTGGAGAAGGGACAGACCGGAGCGAAGTCTGGGGTGTAGAATGGATATAACTGCTGAGGGGCTGGACTTTGGGGGTGAAGGAAAAGGAGGAATCGGCAAGTGCTTGGATTTGGGGTTTCGAGCAACTGGGAAGAGCGTGAAGGTGGCAACAGAGATGTTGACGCTTCAGGTAGGAGCAGGTGTGAGTCCTGGCTGCGCGGCTCAGGCCTCAGCTGATTACAGTCCCAGGTCAGTGAGGCCAGGCATGCGGGTCCCTGTGGACCAAAGAAGGTTGCTGCGTCATACAGTACTTTACCATTTGCAAACAGAGGTTTAGCATATGTCACTTTTTTTTTTTTTTTTTTGCGACACCAGGGATTGAACCCAGGGGCATTCTACCTCCAAGCTACACCCCCAGCCCTATTTTTTCTTTTTTTTTGCGGTACCAGGGATTGAACCCAGGGGCGTTCTACCTCCGAGCTATATCCCCGGCCCTATTTTTTATACTTTATTTTGAAACAAGGTCTCTCTAAGTTGCGGAGGGCCTCACTAAGTAGCTGAGGTTGGCCTCGAACCCGGATCCTCCAGTCTCAGCCTCCCAAGTACTGGGATTACAAGCGTGCGCCACCACACCCAGCTCATATGTCACTTAGCTGAAACCCACAACAGTTCTATAAGTTAACCAGGTAAATGTTTATATCTCCATTTTACAGATGAGGAAAACTAAGATTTGGAAAAGTTATATGGCTTGTATAACATCACCAGCTAGAAAGAATCTATGTAGGGCTTCTTATAGTGGTAGCAAAATGCTCTTTGGAAAGGACAGTTATGTGTGCTTAATTACTTCCTGCATATTCAGCATCCACCAATCCTGGCCTCTAAATGCCAACACAGACCCCCCAACCATTCACCCACTCAATCCTGTGACAACCAGATGCACTTTTAAACTCCTCTGCATTAGTCCACTTTTCATCACTATAATGAAATAACTGAGATACTTAACTTATAAAGAGAAAGGGTTTATTTTGGTTCGCAGTTTTGGAGTTTCCAGTCCATGATCAATTGACCCCATTTCTTTGGATTTGTGTTGAGGCCGCACATCATGCCGGGAACAGGTGTTGGCACAAAACTGCTCACCTCTTCAGCCAGGAAGCGAAAGAGAAAGAGGCCAGGGTCCACAATCATCTTTAAGGGCACACCCCCCAGTGACCTAGTGACCTCCCATGAGGCCCCACCTCCTCAGGACTACACTTACCTCCCAACAGCTCCTCCCTGGGCACCAAGCGTTTAATACAGAGACCTCTGGGGTACACTTATCCAAACCACAGCATCCTCACGGGGTAAGCAGAACCACACACACACATGCACACAACCTTCAAAACAAAACACAACTATATCCACCTGCCCCCTCCCTGGATTCTTTCGCTCATGGAGGGATTCCTCTCAGCCAGGCACTTGCTGGGTGTGGAAACAGAGAAGGATCAAACCTAGGGCCTAACCTTGAGAACCTCTCAATCAGGTAAGGAGACTGAAATCCCTACACTATCTAGTGAAACTTGTAGTAAATTTTTAGGAAGATTTCCCAGGCTTGGTCTCCTGCAAAACCTATAATGTGTCACATGAATTCCTTTCTGCTAATGAGAAACAAATATCGGAGTCTGAATCCACAAACACGCCATACAGAAGAGGATTCTGGAACCTCAGGCAAAATATTATAATATTTTCATGGGCTGCCCAAATTCCAAGCATTAGATTTGATGAACAGCTTTATTGAATTTTGTAGATAAATATTTAAAGCCTTGGGGGGCTTGTGTAAATCACACCTAGGCAGACACTCTTGCTCACAGCGCCATCTGCTGATAGTTACTGGTGTTGTGCAAGGAAATTAATGGGTGTCAAAGACTCAAAAGGAGGACTCAAAGGCAGATCCAAGAGACCCAGGCCATCTGCAGCCGGTCCCAGAACACAGGCCCTATGCAGATCAACCCCAAGGCACCAACTATTAGAGATTCAAGGTGACTGAGATTAAAAAAAAATCCTCAAAAACAGCACAAGAGGAAGGAAGCCGAAAGAAGGAAGATATAAGGGAGATGCAGGAATTTCTTGTTTCTCAGAATAATTTTGGAAACATAGTGCCCTCCAGAGGTCAAACAGCCCTCCCCTTGCTCCAGGCAGAAATATACCTAGACCCCTCAAGAGGGGAAGCATTCACAATCCCCAGTGTGCAACTTCCCAGAGCGCTTTGCTCCATTGCTTACAGCTCCCCCGACACTTATCATATAGAGGGATATTGGGGGACTCAAAAAATATGTCAGGACAGGTGTGGTGGTGCATGCCTATAATCCCAGCTACGTGGGAGGCCGAGGCAGGAGTCCTGCAAGTTGGAGGCCAGCCTGGGTGACATCGTGAGACTCAATCTCAAAATAAGAAAAAAGGTCATAGAAGTATATTTAATGGCATGGGAAGGATTCAGATTTTATAGCGGGAAAAATTACAAAACAGAGAGTGTGTGTGTGTGTGTGTGTGTCCCCAAAAGGATTTGAACCAAAATATTAACAATAGTTACCTGTAATGGTAAGAAAAAGAGTAATTTTTTGCTTGTTTTTTTTTTCCTTGTGCTTTTTTGTGTTTTCCAATTTTTCTCTAACGAGCATGTACCACTTTTGCTGAGAAGAAAAAGAAATTTTAAGAAAAGAAAATACTACCCTGAGAATAAATACTTCTTTTGCCTCCCCCAGCTGTACTGCAAGCTCATTTCTTTTGGTTGTATAATCAGAGTAAGAAGGACGAGGTAATTATTAACAACAGTAATAATAACACAGGCTGGGGGTGTGGTAGAGCATTTGCCTAGAATGCACCCTGGATTCAATCCCCAGCCCCACAAAAAAGAAAAAGAAAAAACTCACACTGGAGCATTTACCACTAAACATAATGCACCTAGCCCAATGCCTGGCACGTAGTAAAAACTGAGTTAATATGAGCTATTATTATTAATAATATTAATATTATAATATTAGGCTTCCCAAAAATATACAGAACACGGACCTCAAAAAGTTTCACGACTTAGCCAGGCATGGTGGCGCATGCTTGTAATCCCAGTACTTGGGAGGCTGAGACCGGAGGATCCAGGTTTGCGGCCAGCCTCAGCTACTTAGTGAGGCCCTCTGCAAGTTAGTGAGATGCTGTTTCAAAGTATAGAATAAAAAATAGGGCTGGGGGGTAGCTCGGAGGTAGAATGCCCCTGGGTTCAATCCCCAGTATGGCAAAAAAAAAAGTTTCACGACTTAAGTGGAGAGATAAAAACAATACATAGAAGCCAGTTTCTGTGTGCTTCTCAGGAGGCTGAGGCAGGAAGATAACTTGAGTGCAAGAGTTACAGAGGCCGGCCTGGCCAACATAAGGAGAGCCCATCTAAAACTAAAAGCAACACAGAGAGAATATCTGATAATACAAGAAACAAAATGACATGAGAAATCAAACAGGAAATTATTCCCCTCAAACTTCAATGCTAGGCAGGGTCTTTGGGTTCCAAGAGAAAGAGATCCACGCAACCGAGGAATGTCCTCAGAGGTAGCTCGTGGAACCCACATGAGAACAAAGCACAGGCAGGCCCCATGGCGACCAGAACTGGGAGGCCAGGAGGAAGCAAAGCTCCTCTCCCTCTCCGCGCCACCTGTTTGTTCAATGCATCATCTGTATCCTACACTTAGGAAGCTGCATCCTCCTGCATAGAGCTTGTAGTAGCCACTCCCAAACTGTCCCTCCTACCCTTTTTATCCCCTGTGAACAATAGCTCACCCATTCCAGATTCCTGAGTGGAGAACATGACCTGGCTCATCACATGTCCACACCAGACCACCCAAATCACTTATTACCCTGGGATGAGGGACTCAACTTTGGCGCAATTGATCTGCAAGAGGAATTGGGTCACAATGTACAAAACTTGCCACTGCCTAGGACTCAGCAGGGTTACAGGTGAGGGCGTGGGCAGAGAAAGCAATGACATTTCTAGAACAGCTCTCATTGGCTCCCATTTATCTTGCAAGGCTTCGTTCTTACCTCTCCTCATAGACCTGTTCTTCTGTGCATTTCCACGCTTGACTAGCAATGAAGGAAAAATCTTTTGTCACAGGTTGGGTTTCCCAGGAAGCAGATTAATCTGCTTAATTGCTCATCTGTTCCAGCAAAGATGCCACACCTGGCATCGTAGGTGCAGCGAGGGCTACCGCACGGTGGAGGCTGCAGTACTCCAGCGCCCGTTTCCAGGATCCATCTGGGCTGTGCAGAGGCCGGACTTCTGCATTCACCCAAATTGGATGAAGACATGACAGGGACCATTGCCTCTGCGTCCTTTGGGTTTTTAGAGTGGCATCAATTTCTTCAATCCCCTTAGAAAGAGATAGTGGGTTTAACTAGCTCCACCAGGGTTAGGAAGTGGGAGGCAGTTTCAGAGCCTCTGCTGGCCTCCCCCAACTATGATAATACCTGCCCCATAGGCCAAGGATCTATGTGTTGGTTAAACCAGCTACAGAGAATACCTTCCCTGATTACACATTCGAGATCTCTGGACATGATGGCTGGGTGGGTCCACACACCTCGTGGAGCCTTTGTGAGCCGGACTGTGGCCAGGACAGGATTACCTGGTCCCCACACTCACAGGGGGTCATGGAGACACTTTGGGCCTCTAGGTGTCAGTGTCAACGAGGATCCTGTCCTTGAAATCGTTGGGTTTTCTCCTTTCCCCAGGGAACAGCTGCTCAAGTGAATGACCGAGCGTCTCTGGAGTAAAGCCCGAGGGATGCTTGCTGTCTGTACGTCCGTGATGGTTCGGGGTTGCTCCTCCTGTAGCGCTGGTCACTCATTGGGTTTCACTTACTCACATGACTCAAATCTGGCAAAAATGGGCCGGGGATTATGCCTTTCTCCTGGGGGTGACCGCCGCCAGCCTCCTGGCTATGCGTCCTCAGTCTCTTCTGAAATAGAGAGGGAGTAGTGTTCTAGTCGGCTGCTCATCTCTTTTGCCCCGGAAATACCGCTTTCCATAACCATCTTCCTAAGTCTCTGCAGGAAGGGCCTCCTGGTTGTTTCTTCAAAGTTCCCACTAATGACAGTAAACGTTTCTGAGGGTTAAATGTCATCACCTGACCTCTATTATCCCAGAGTGGAATCGCCTCCATTGCTACCTGTAAGCCCGGTTCCATTATGGTGTCTCCTACAGTTAGCCCTGGCCTGCCAAGGAGCCACCACTGGCCACACTTCTAAGTGACACTGGTGTCCCTCTCACCAGCACATTCTTATTTCCTTTAAATAGTACCTCCTTCAAACCCCTCCACAGCACATAGTCATCTGCTAGGTCTTCCGGCCTTACTCTGACCCTTCAATCCTGTTTCCACTATTTTCCATGTTAATCCTGGCATTTCCACCTCCCTTACCATGGGCCGCCATTCTTTCCATGCCTCTAAAAATTATCCTAGTAACAGGTCCACACCATCTCCCGGATTACCTCATCCTCCCTGTTGGCTTCTCAACAATGCCATCATCTGTGTAACCACTTTTTGCATTAAATTCCCTTATTTTAAATGCTTAGAGGTATTTCTGTTTTCCTGGTTCGATCTAAATGATTCTCCATTCAGCATTTCCAGATTAAAACTCCCTGAGGGAAAGGACCATCTGTTCGCCATCTTTGAGGCATATAACTAAGCACCTGACATTTAGCAAATGCTCAGTAGAAGTTTGATTAATTTACTGGACAATATTTACATAGAGGATAATTTCTCTAGTTACAAATGTCTGCCATGTGTTTAGCGAAAGGTAGGTTTCTTAACATAAAGAGGAGAAGCACCACCCTTTGGAAAAAAAAGAATCAGAGAAATACCAGCCTTTAGTAGAAAGGAACATTTTAAATTACTTTTTCAAATAATGAACTGGCAAACCCTTCTTCCATTGTAGTTGTGTTTATATATGTCTGTTTTAATCATTTTTCATCAAGAATCTTCTTGCCAAAACTCCTCAAAATTAATTTCCAGAGTCATCCCACAATATAGGCACAATTTCCTCTTCCCATCTATCCCTAGTTCATGTTTTCCATTCCACCATTAAATCTTGAACTATCGAAAACCTTAGCCATTTTCTCATCCAACCAACCCCTTCATTTCATAAGAAGCAAAAAGGAGCCGGGCGTGGTGGCGCACACTTGTAATCCCAGTACTTGGGAGGCTGAGACAGGAGGATCGCAGGTTTGCGGCCAGTCTCAGCTACTTAGTGAGGCCCTCCGCAACTTTGTGAGACCCTGTTTCAAAACAAAAAAAAATAAAATAAGGCTAGGGGTGTGGCTCAGAGGTAGAAATCCCCTGGGCTCAGTCCTCAGTACCACACACAAAAAAGCAAAAACAATGCAAGAAAGATAAATGATTGGCCCAAAGTCACAAAGTCATGGCAAAGTCAGAACTAAAACATAAATTTCCTGTCTGCCACCCACACCACCCACCTTCCTGGATCACAGGAAGTGACTGCAGTATCACAGCTGCGTGAAACACCTTTTCCTTCCACACCTCTCCAAGTCCTGACCTCATCGGCAAAACTTTGAGAAATAGCTTTTGTCTATTTGATGTACAGTCATTGAGTCTTCATTTCCCAGACCTGTCCCAGTCATGAGACAGAGTGGTGGAAAGGGGACACAGTAAGTGCTACAGTAGCAGAGAGAGGGCGGGGCAGGGAGAGGGGGAAAGACAGCACGTGGCTGCTACTCCCGTGGAGCTTCCAGCTCAGAGCTTATCTACAGAAGCATTCGGGAGGTAAAACAGAAAAAGTCATACTAGGACCAGAAAAGAGGAGTCCGTTTCATTGTAGGCTCTGCAGTCTATGGCTCTTGGGCCAGTTCCTACTTGCAGCCAGTTTTGTACAGCCTTCAAGCTAAGATTTCCTTTTTTTTTTTTTTTGGTACTAGGGGTTTAGGTACTAGGGGATGGACTGGAGTATCTGTGTGTATATATATATATATACACACACATATATATATATATATGTTATATATATATATATATCAGTACACACACACACACACACACACACACACACACACACACACATATATATATATATATGTATTGGTATATGTATATATGTCTCAGCCTCTCAAGTACTGGGATTACAGGTATGCAGCACCACACACACATTTTTAAAGAGTTGCAAAACAGAGAGAAAGGGGGAAAAAAATGACACAGACCCTATGTAGCCTACAAAGCCTAAAATTTTACTCTCTTGGCCTTAAAGAAAAAAATGTGCTCATTCTTGGTCTTACTTCAAAGAAGTAGTCAAGTGGGGCATGGTAACGAATGCCTATAATCCTAGTACTTGGGAGGCTGAAACAGGAGGATCACAATTTCGAGGTCAAACTCAGCAACTTAGCCAGACCCTCAGCAACTCAGCAAGATCCTGTTTCAATAATAAAAATTAAAAATAAAAAAGGCTGGGGAGTGCAGCTCAGCGGTAGAATGTCCCTGAGTTCAGAAGAAGAAAAAGAGAAGGAAGAAGGGGAGAAGGAGGAGGAGGGGAGGAGGAGGAGGAGAAAGAGGAGGAGGAGGAGGAGGAGGAGGAGGAGGAACTTTTAGATCTGCTTTCCAGCATGCATCCCCCACCCCACCCCTCACATATCTTTGGATGGGGCTGCCCTCACCCCACCTGCAGTGTGGAGCATGAATCGCGCTTAAATAAATTCCCCTCGCCTTTAGTAATGGCTCAAGAATAACTACCCGAACCCATTCTGGCCACTGTTCTTTGGAAGCCATAGGAAAAGAGAAGCTGTCTTTCTCTTTGGAGTTGAGGTGCAAGGATGTAAGCCTGAAGCCACTGAGGTCCGTGGTGTGGGATCGCAGGTCTTCAAGAGGAAATCAGGCCAGTCCTGGTAACATCGTTTTGCTTTTGTTAGACTCCTGTTGCAACCTAAATAGTTTTCATATAGTCAGAAAGAAACCCTGGCAGATAATACCTATGCCCTCTACCAATGAAGAACAAATATTCAGGCTGCCTTCCTAAATCGTGTGTTATCCTGGAAACTGCTAAATCAGTCACAGACCAATGGAGCTACAAGTTCCAAGATTTTTTTTTTTATCTTTTTGTTTTCCTTTGGGGTTTGTTTGTTTTGAAACAGGGTCTTACTAAGTTGCTGAGGACCTCGCCGAGTTGCTGAGGCTGGCCTTGAACCTGTGATCGTCCTGTCTCAGCCTCCCAAGTACTAGGATTATAGGTGTGTGCAACCACGCCCAACCAGTTTCTTTTCTTTATGCTACCATTGCACCCAGCATCGCTCCAAAGCCGGCTGATGCCTCAGAAGTCTCATCATTCAAACCATTCATCAACCAACCGCTGGTTCCATTGAGCTTCTCTTGGCTCATGCCCAGTGGGCAGGTAACATTTGCAAAGTTCTGTGGAATGGGAACATTCTGAAGACTCGATTCAGTCCTCCAAAGCTCATCTCTTGTAGCAGTAGCATCGTGGCATTTCAGCAATCCAGTCCTCTCTTCTCTCGCAGAAATCCCTTCTGTTATCTGGTGCCGTCACTACCAGGATTCTTTTCTCGTTCTCAACACGCTCTTGCCTTCTTAGTTTCACACCACTTCAGAAAGTTAGAGCTGGAAAAGGCCTCAGCATCCATGAGCCCTGTGCTGCCCAAGTGTGGGTGGGACACGTGACACGGGTGAGTCTCCAGAGCGTTTCAGGCTCTGCGCAGACTTGTGCACTTCTGAGGCACCGTGTTTAAATGTGATGTTCCCTTCTCAATTTCTCTTCCCTCTTCTGATTATAAAGAAGAGGAGCATCTTAAGCTGCCATTAATAGATCTTTAGTGACTCTAGATTTGCTAATTTTTCTTTTTCCCCAAAAAAGAGAGTTGATCTTGGACTCAGGCTTCAGCAGGCCACAGTGTCCATCTGGAATCTCATGCGTTGTCTTGTTCCATGTAATGATTTTTACGCTCACCTTCTACTTACAGGAAAACATGCTGGTTATTCATTTACAACTGTGACATAATACTTCCTTTTTAAATAAAATATTTATGCCTTAAGTGAGGTTATTTAAGTGTATATTAAGTATACTGCCTAGGTATTCTACAATACGGCAAAAATTTTAGCATGAATAGTTTTGGTTCTAGAACCACTGGTTTAATACAACTCCCTCCCTGAGCTGTTAATCATGCTCGTTGGTATCACTCTATCCTCAGAGATCCATGCAAACCTTTGTCTTATTTTATTTCAGTATATTTTGTCTTTCATCATGACACCTTCCATTCCCTTCCGCTCCGTGAGGGTGCCCACCCTAATGTAACACATTTGGTAAATGTGTTCAGATTTGCGTGTGCCTTTGAAAAATAAATAGCATTGTTTTATGCATATTTTAATTTAAATACATGGAATTATGCTATAGGTCCAATGTTATTTCGTTTTCATTCTGTGCTGTTCTTATCTTTCATTGCTAATAACTACAACATGATATTCTACAGTATGTATCTGACATTTTTTATTAATTTGATCCCCTACTGATGAACATCTAAGTTGCTTCTAATTTTGCCCTGCCCCCCAACAATGCTGTGATGAGCATCCTCATGAAGTTCTCCTTGTACACTTATATACCAGTATCTCTGAAGTTTTTGCCCAAGAATAAGATTTCTAGATTATATGATGCTTAATTTTACTAAGTATGACTGGTTTGCACTAGAACATTTGAATAAGTTTAAACTACCAAAGGAGTACATACAATTTTCCAGTTCTCCATATTCAGGCCAACGCTTGGTATTGTCCCACATCTTAGTATTTACAAACTTAATGGGTATAAAATGGTATCTGTTTGTCTTATCCTGCATTTCTCTGATTTCAAGTGAAGTTAAACATTCCTTCCTGTACTTGTTAACCATTAAGATTTTCCCATCTGGACATTACCTGTTCATAATATTTATCTGTTCTTCTTTTATGTTCCCTGTCATTTTCTTGCTTGTTAAAAAAGAGTTCCTTATATATTCTAGATATTGACGTATAAAATATTATCCCAAATAGTATCCCAGTATCCACTGGTTGGCTATGTATATGACATCGTTTGTCAAACAAAAATCTTCAATTTGGGTTCCTGCTTCCCCACCCTAGTCTACAAAGATGTTCTCATGGACTTTCATATACTTTCTTCTATTATCTTTTTTTTTTTTTGGTACTGGGGATTGAACCCAGGGGCTTTCTACCTCCCAGCTAGACCCCCAGCCCTTTTTATTTTTCATTTTGAAACAAGATCTTGCTAAGTTGCTAAGGCTGGCCTCAAACCTCTGATCCTCCTGTCTCTGCCTCCTCAGTACAGAGATTACAGATGTGTGCCAACACACTGGGCTTTTCTATTATATTTATATTTCACCATTTCACCTTTTAAATATAGGTCTTTAATCTGTCTTGAGTCAAACCTTATTTATGGTGTGAATCAGGGATCTAATCCTATTTTTCTCCACATATAGCAGTTTTCCCAAAGTATCTATTGACTGGTTTATATTTTCTTTTTTTTTTTCTTTCTTTCTTTCTTTTTTGTGTGTTACTGGGGATTGAACCCAGGGGCATTCCACCTCCAAGCTACACTCCCAGCCCTACTTTTTATTCTTTATTTTGAAACAGGGTCTCACTAAGTTGTGGAGGGCCTCACTAAGTAGCTGAGGCTGGCCACAAACCTATGATCCTCAAGTCTCAGCCTCCCAAGTACTGGGATTACAAGCATGCGCCACCACGTCCATCCTGGTTTATCTTTTAACACTGGTTTGTGGTATCATTTCTGTCATGTCAAAGTCCCACTATATGTAAATATGCATAAACTCTTATATATGCATATACATACAGAACAATTATTCTTAAGTCAGAAGTAAATGCAAAGTGCTTTAATGCCCTTGTAATTATCACAGAAGAGAACAAACTAACAATTAATATTAGAGAGAGAGAGAGTGTGTGCATGTGTATGTGTGTTTAAGTGATACTGGGGATTGAACACTGAACCCAGGGAGGGGCATTCTACCTTTGAGCTATACCCCCAGCCCTTTTTATTTTTTGTTCTGAAACAGGGTCTCTCTAGGTTACTGAGAGTCTTGCTACATTGCTGAGACTGTCCTCGAACCTATGATCCTCCTGTGTCAGCCTCCCAAGTACTGTGATTACAGTTGTGCTCCACCATGCCTGGCTTAATATTAAATTTTTTTTTTTTTGTGGTACCTGGGATTGAACGCAGGGGCGTTCTACCTCCGCGCTACACCCCCGGCCCTATTTTTTATACTTTATTTTGAAACTGAGTCTCACGAAGTTGTGGAGGGCCTCACTAGGTAGAGAGAGAGAGAGAGACAGGGAGAGAGAGAGAGAGCTGAGGCTGGCTGCGAACCCGGATCCTCCGGTCTCCGCCTCCCAAAGTACTGGGATTACAAGCATGCGCCACCACACCTGGCTAATATTAAATTTTAATAAATTAAAAATGGGTGATACAACTATAACATAATAACTTATAGCTTCCAAACTAATAGGAGGAGATAAAATAATAACCACTTTATTAATCCAAAAGAATATATGGAAGGAGATAAAAATAAATGTAGAACATGTAGAAGTCATGTAGTAGTTTTTTTGAACCCAAACATATTAGTAATTACATTAAATATAGATAGTCTAATCATTCCCATTGAAACCCAAATAATTTAGCCGGGCGTGGTGGTGCACGCTTGTAATCCCAATACTTTGGGAGGCAGAGACCAGAGGATCCGGGTTCGTGGCCAGCCTCAGCTCGCTCTCTCTCTCTCTCTCTCTCTCTCTCTCTCTTTCTACTTAGTGAGGCCCTCTACAACTTCGTGAGACCCGGTTTCAAAGTAAAGTATAAAAAAATAGGGCCAGGGGTGTAGCGCGGAGGTAGAACGCCCCTGGGTTCAATCCCCGGTACCGCAAAAAAAAAAAAAGACACCCAAATAATTTCAACTGAATGCTTTAATTAACAAATAAAAATGTATATATTTATGGTACACAACATGATGTTATGTGATTACATGACTATGTTGTGGAGTGGCTAACTCAAGCTAATTAACACATACATTATCTCACATATTTATCATTTTTGTACTGAGAACACTTAAAAATGTACTCTTGTAGCAATGTTCTAGTATACAATGCATTGCTGTCAACTCTAGTCACTCTGTCATACAGTGGATCTCCTGAGCTTATTCCTAGCTGAAATGTTTTATTCTTTGACCAGCGTCTCCTCAGCCCTCCTCCGTGCCATTCCCTGGTAACAACCATTCTCCTCTCTGCTTCTATGCGTATGACTCGATGAGATTCCACGTACAAGTGAGATCGTGTGCTATTTGTCTCCATGTGATTGGCTTATTTCACTTCTAATGCTCTCCAGGTTCATGCAGGTTGTTGCAAGCGACAAGACTTTCTTCTTCTGGTTGAGTAGTATTCCACTGTGTATATATACCATGCTTTTCTCTCCCATTCATCTGCCAACGAACACCCAGGCGGATGCCATATCTTGGCTGTTGTGAAGAATGCTACAACGAGCATGGGAGTGCACATGTCTCTTCAACATACTGATTTCATTTCTTTTAAGTATATTCCCAGTAGTGGAATTACTGGATCATATGGAAATTCTATTTTTAATTTCCTGAGAAACCTCCATGATGTTTTAAATAGTGTAAACTAGATGGTTTTAAATTGTAAGTTGTTTAGCACCACAATACCTAAAACATAAGGATACAGAAAGTAAAAACTAAAAGAGCAAAAAAAAATATCAAACAAACATGAAAAATTTTTAAGCTGGTTGTGTGTGTGTGTGTGTGTGTGTGTGTGTGTGTGTGTGTTACTAGGTATTCAACCCAAGGCCATTTTATCATTGAGCTATACCCCAGCCCGATTTTACTTTTTTATTTTGCAACAGAATCTTACTAAGTTGCTGAAGCTGGCCCTCCCATCTCGGCCTCCCAAATACTGGAATTACAGGCATGTGCCCAGTTAAAAAACTTTATTTTAGCCAGGCGTGGTAGCACATGCTTGTAATCCCAGTACTTGGGAGGCTGAGACAGGAGGATCGCAGGTTCACAGCCAGCCACAGCAACTTAGTGAGGCCCTCTGCAACTTAGTGAGACCCTGTTTCAAAATAAAAAATAAAAATAGGGCTGGGGGTATATCTCAGAGGTAGAATGCACCTGGGCTCAATCCCCAGTACCACAAAAAAACTTAAAAGTTTTATTTTAATGATAAATTTTTCAATTAATTTCAAAGATATAGCAACTTGAAGTTTGTAAGTACCTAACTACATAGCCTCAAAATATGTCATGGGAGTGGTATAAATATAGACAGGAATAGAAGTTAACAAAGTAGAAAAATCAGCAAAGGAAAACAAAAGCTGATTCTTGAAGAAACTAAGAAAGTTAATAAACCCATGATGAGACTCTAAGAAAAGTACACAGAAGGCATAACTAATCAAAGTCAGAAATTTAAAATGAGGCATTAGTACAGATCAAATAAATATTGAAAGTTCAGAAGATGTTGTGAACAATGGTATGGCAATAAATTTAGTTAATATGGGCAAATTCTTTAAAAAACTGACATAAGAGATTAGAAATAGAAAATCTGAATAGTCTTATAACATTCATTTACAGAAAATTGTCATTTTCAAATGAAGCCGTTAGTTCAAATTACAGGAAAAAGGCAAACTAGTGGCCTCTAGTCCAACTCCTGTTACATTTTTTATGTTTCTAATTTTTTGCCAACTCTGGATGCCTTTACACCACTGTTACACTGAGTTGATTTAAGCTTGCAGGCCCTAAGTTTGCAACCCTTGAAGAAATACAAAATCCTCAAGTGTTCTAATTTCAAATGGTTACATACAAAGAGGTCTATCTGATTGTTTTCTTTGTGTGTGTGTGTGTGTGTGTGTGTGTGTGTGTGTGGTACCGGGGATTGAACCCAGATGCATTCTACCTCTGAGCTACATCCCCAGCCCTATTTTTTATACTTTATTTTGAAACAAGGTCTCACTAAGTTGCCAAGGGCCTCACCAAGTAGTTGAAGCTGGCCGCAAACCTGTGATCCTCCTGTCTCAGCCTCCCAAGTACTGGGATTACAAGCGTGCGCCACCTCACCCGGCTTATCTGATTGTTTTCTAAAATTTTCCTGTTTAGGAATTTTGAGGTATGATATCATTGCTCTGTAACTGGACACCTTGACATGCCTCCTTCCTTTATGCTACTTAACCATAGCCAGTCAAACTGCAATTAGAGCAAGTCTTCAAGACTCTCTTTACTTCTTTTTTTTTAGTATATTAACTTTATTTTGAATTACTACATGGAAGATGTCATCAAACGTATATAATAAAAAATTTTTGTAGTTCAATTAAGCAAATGACTTGCATAGGAATTGCTAGTTGTCAGTCTTAGGATGCAGACCTAACTGAATTGTGAATCAGATTAAACATAAAAGAATCATTTATGTGTATGCAAATGACTCCCTTCACTTCTTTTTTCTTTTTTTTTTTTTTTTTTGCGGTACTGGGGATTGAACTCAGGGGCATTCTACCTCCGAGCTACACCCCCAGCCCTATTTTTTATTCTTTATTTTGAAACAGAGTCTCGCTAAGTTGCGGAGGCCTCACTAAGTAGCTGAGGCTGGCCGCGAACCCAGATCCTCCGGTCTCCGCCTCCCAAGTACTGGGATTACAAGCGTGCGTCACCACCCCCGGCTGACTCCCTTCACTTCTGACACTAACTGCATATCTGGGGAGATTCCTAAAACTGCCCTTAGTTTCAATAATTCACTAGAAGGACTTATAGAACTCACCAAAAGATGCTATAATTATGATTATGATTTCTTACAGGGAAAAAAATGTGAGCTAAAATCAGCCAGAGGAAGAGACACATGGGGCGGAGTCTGAAAGGGTTACCAACCCCAAACCTCTAGTGCCCTCTCCCACGGAGTGACGAAGGGTCACACTCCTGATACTGACATGAGTCAAGATGCAAAGAGTATTTCCAACCAGGGAACCTCACTCAAGCCTTAGAGTTCAGAGTTCTCCTTGGGCCCTTATTACACAGGCCTGATTGATTGATTGATTGATTGATTTCCCCCAAATCATTGGACTCAGTCTCCATGTCAACTGATACCACACGACCCAAACTCCCATCATAAAATCACTTGGTTGGTTTTTCTGATATGGCTGGCCCCCATCCTACGTCTATTGCATGTGCCTGGCCCTACCCTAAGATCCAGTGTGACCAGCACCCACTCTAAACAAAGACACTTCTATCAGGCAGGACGCAGTTTACCTCCCAGAAGCAGAAGGTTAAAGCCAGATCTCTCTTTAGTCAAGGCCAAATTCTTTACCACACAGTACTGATATATAAATGACGGTCATACAATTCAAGCTCTCTGGAGTCAGATCTATCAATCTGGTTATATGTAGATAGGAGTATGTGCAAAGAGACCAATTTCAATGAGAGGTTTACAAAAAACAGCAAAACCAAAATGCAAGGTAACATCATCTTGCTGTATTCTATCGGAGACCTTGTCTCGCGATTCTTAATATTATAGCCCTAGATAAACTCACTTGCGATACCAGCTGATTCTCTAAGGTAATTTCAGCAAAAGAAAAAGGTTGCAGCACACCAAAAGCTCACCTTGCCTCTTCCTATTAAATATAGTTCTGTATCTCATTCCTTCCCCAGCTATATATGCTGAGGGCGGCAGCGATCTTTACAACACATAAGTAGCTCTATACCTTTGTTTTGTAGCTGACACTTTTCAGAAGAAAAAATAATAATTTCACATGTCTCTTCTATTTAAGTTGCTTGACAACCAGACTACCCAGCCAACAAAGAGATCACGGTGTCATAGAAACAAGCCTTGGGATTTTTCATAGTACTAGTCACATAATATCCCTCAATAAAGGGGTCATTCACCTTTTAAATAGCCAACTTAAAAATCCTTATTTTTCAGTGATTATATATTCTCCAGAAACATTATTGTAGAATTCTTTGAACAGCAAGCTCTCTTTGTGAATTTAAAATCTGATTTGCATTTGAGTTTTCAGGAGCCCGGCACAATACATACTGAGATGCACCTTGCTGGTTTGCTTAGCAGACTCTTTTTTTTTTTTCCCATAAATGGCATAATGGTAACATTTAGTCCAGGATGCGTTTGAAGTATGATGGATTGTGAATTAATGGCATCTCTGTTTGGCATAGTATCTTACGCACAATAAGTACTAAATAAATATTTGTTGCATTGAATTGGACCTGTGCATGTTTTATTATACACTCGTGTTATAGCTATAAGAACTTGAGATAAGAGGCTAATGGGGCTGAGGAGGTAAAATGAGTTCGATTGTTTAATACCCAGGAATCTGCATGAGAGAGTCCCAATTCGTCGGCCGTGTATTTTGTTGAGGGAAGGCACATTCGATCAGCACTGATAAGACAATAGAAAGAATCATAGAGCCGCTGTCACTTTTTTCCAAGTCCGCAGTAACATATATATTCATCTTGTCAGATTGCTATATAAATAGATGAGGTAAAACAACATGGCATTTGTTGTACTTCAATTACTTTCTTGTATAATGTCAAGAAGTAAAAGCTAACAAACCATAACTTTTCTTGACATTTCCTCCCTCAAGTGACCAATGATGGATTTGCCTTTAAAAAGCATTCATCATTTTAAAGAAGGGTAGAGACAGTAGATTTCTTTGTGTTATTTTTTTCCCCATTTTTTTAAGCCAGTGGTTAAATTGAAAAGCCCAGCTCTCCTGCAGACGGAAACCAAACCTGGTTGATAAGATTACATGTTTCTAATCCTGGGGGATGTTTGAAGTCATCCAGGTAGAGAGGGCATTTGCTGTCATAAATGGTATAGAGATGGAACTGAATTCCCAGAGAGGCCAAGAGGCCACCCTCACCATCACAGTCCCCTCCTCCCCCCGCCTCCAACCTACATTCCCATTAAATAGTGTACACTTTGCTAAGCGACTCTTTTCATGTGGCCAGATCTGACAGCCCAGCATGACTGTTAAGAACACTGGTATTTGAGTTTGAGGGACAGAGTTTCAAATATCACCTCTACCATTTACCAGCTCTGTGACCTTGCTCAAATTACTTAAGTTCTCTACATCTGTTACCTTGTCCGTAAAATAGAGAGGATAAAATCTAATTCACAGTGATAGCAAACAATAAACTTAGATGACATCTTAAAACTGCTCACTGCAAGGATGGCTCAAAAAAGAAAATGCACCTGCCTATTAGCAAGCACACCGTAAGCTCCCTGAAGGCAGGGACGCTGGGCCTTGTTCATCATCTCTATCCTCGAAGCTCAGCTCAGAATGTGGCCAATGGCTGCTTGATATTTGCTGAATGAATTAATGTATGATGATTTTGATTATTGGTATCTGCCTTAGACACTAAGGATCAGTGTATCAAAATAATAATTATAGATACCATTTACTGAGTAATATCAAGACTAGGCATCACTGGGCATGGTGGCGCACGCCTGTAACCCCAGTACTTGGGAGGCTGAGACAGAAGGATCACAGGTTTGAAACCAGTCTTAGCAACTTAGCGAGGCCCTCACAACTTAGTAAGACCCTGTTTCAAAATAAAAAATAAAATAGGGCTGGATATTATAGCTTGGAAGTAGAACACCCCTGGGTTCAATCCCTAGTATACACCCCCATCCAAAAAAAACTAGACATCCATGATTTCACATGTGTTTAATCATTTACTTATTGCAGCCACTCTAGGATGAGTACTACTATTGTCATAATTTTATAAATGAAGAAACTGAGCCAGGCATGGTGCCACATGCCTGTTAACCCAGTACTTGGGAGGCTGAGACAGGAGGATCTCAGGTTTGAGGACAGCCTCAGCAAGTAGTGAGACTCTCATCAATCTAGCGAGACCCTATTTCAAAAATAAAAATAAAATAGGGCTCGGGGTGCAGCACGAAAGTAGAATGCCTCTGGGTTCAATCCCCAGTACCACATACAAATAAATAAATAAATAAATGAAGAAACTGAGGCACAGAGAGGGTAAATAACTTGTCTAAGGTTGCACAGCTAGTACACAGTGGAGCAAGGATTTAAATCCAGCAGCAAACCATTAAACTATACTCTACAAGGAAGTAAAGTAAGTTATCATTCAAATAATAATGGTAATAGTACTACTTTTTGAACACTTGGGAAATGATAGTCATCCCAACAATTTTTCTTTTATCTAACATTCACAGTGACCCTAGGAGATAGAATAATTATCCAAATTGTCCAGCAAGGACACTGAAGTATGAATTGGTTAATTCAAATTACCCAAGGTATACAGTTAGAAAGTGACCCAACTAGGATTCAAACTTAGGTCTGTCTGATTACAAAGCCATGCTTTTTGGATTTGTTGGTGGTGGTGGTGATGGTGGTGGTGGTGGTGGTGGTGGTGTGTGTGTGTGTGTGTGTGTGTGTGTGTGTGTGTTGCTGGGGATTGAACCCAAGGACATTCTATCTGCAAGCTACACCCCCCCAGACCTTTTTATTTTTTGTTTTGAAACAGGGTGTCACTAGGTTGCTGAGAGTCTTGCTATATTGCCATTGCTGAGGCTGGCCTCAAACTTGAGATCCGTCTCAGTCTCCCAAGATTGGGATTACAGGCATGCACCATCACACCCAGCCAAAGCCACACTTTCTGAGCCCGGTGTTTAAGAACATAGAAGGAGAGTTTGACCTTGAATTCTATTCTATTGTACTGGATGTGTCAAAGACTGCCACTGGTTCAACAGTATATTTCTTCTTCTTTCTGGATACACAACTCAACTACATTTTCCCGCCTCCCTGGCAATTGAGTATCACCATGTGACTGATTTCTGGTCAATGAAATGTGAAGGAAATAAGGTATTTTGCCAGGCGTGGTGGTGCACGCTTGTAATCCCAGTATTTGGGAGGCTGAGACAGGAGGATCGCAGGTTCGTGGCCAGCCTCAGCTACTTAGTGAGGCCCTCCGCAACTTAGCGAGACCCTGTTTCAAAATAAAGAATAAAAAATAGGGCTGGGGGTGTAGCTCGGAGGTAGAGTGCACCTAGGTTCAATCCCCAGTACCGAAAAAAAAAAGAAGGTATTTTACTTCCGGGCCTGACCCCCTAGATACCAGCACCATCTCCCCATCCTCCACACCCACCCCACACACAAAGACGGTTTTTTTTTTTTTGGTATTAGGAATTGAATCCAGGGGCATTCTACCTCTGAGCTACACTGTCAGCCCTTTTTATTTTGAAACGGGGTCTCACTAAGTTGCTGAGGCTGGTGTCAAACTTGCAATCCTCCTATCTCAGCCTCCCAAGTACTAGGAATATAGTCATGTGTTACCACTCCCACTCCCCTTCCTCCCCCTACCACACACACACACTTCTTTCTCCATGTTCCTTCCCTTCTCTACTATATTAGAAGCGTGGTGGCGCACGCTTGTAATCCCAGTACTTGGTAGGCTGAGACATGAGGATCGCAGGTTTGCTACCAGCCTCAGCTACTTAATGAGGCTCTCCGCAACTTCGTGAGACCCTGTTTCAAAATAAAGAATAAAAAATAGGGCTGGGGGTGTAGCTCAGTGGTAGAATGCCCCTGGGTTCCATCCCCAGTACTGGGAAAAAAAAGAAGAAGAAGAAGAGTATGGCCAGACCTGGGGCAGGAGTCTGCAAATTATACCCCAAGAGACAAATCCAGCCTGCCACCTCTTTTTGCAAATGACATTTTATTGGAACACAGCCACACCATTAACTTACGTACTGACTATGATGTTTTCATGATACCATGGCAGCATCAAGTACATGTGACAGAGTCGAAATAGCCTGCAAAGCCTAAAATATTTACTATCTAGAACTATTCCCCACAAATGATTGTCACCCCTGCTCTAGGGAACAGCAGAGCCACAGCAGGAAATCACCTGGGTTCCTGAGTGAACTGATCAAGGACAGTCACCCTGCAACACGAATGCCTACCTGTTTAGTCAGCACTCTCACCGCCGTGACCCAAAATACCTGACGACCACAACCGAGAGGAAGGAAGAGTTACTTGTTCACAGTTGTGGGGGTTTCAGAGGACTTAGTCCATGTCAGACTGGGTGACGTCTCCGCAGCTCAGAGCATGGTGGTGGAAAGCAGAGAGAACACAAGTGGGGGGACTCTGCTCTCACATCATGGAGGCCAAAGCAGAGAGAGCGGGGGAGGAGAGACATAGATATAGTCCCCAAGGTCACACGCCCGGGACCCCTCCCCAGCAACCAAGCCCCGCCCCCAATATGGCTGCCTTATCTAGGACATGAGTCTGGAAGATATTCTAAACCAAACCATAACACTACCCCAAGAGAGTTAATGAGCAAGAAATAAACTCTGTGGTGAGCCATTACATTCCTGGGTCTCTGTTACAGCAGCTCGCCTACCACCGCTTATTCACAGGACGTGCTAGTCATGAAAGTAATCGCTTCCTTCCACATTCAGTAAGAACAACCTCTCATTTCCCAAGGTCGTGCACATGTCACCGCATGGCTCCTCCATATCACATGGTCTTTACTTCTAGCCACCACAGTCTGTAATGGAGCCACCTCCCCTTCCTGAGGGTGTGACACACAATTGTCCCCAAACCCCCCGAGAGACCTGCCAACACCAATCTTCTACTTGGTATCCCTACCTATTGGCAATTTTTTGTGTTTGTTTTTTTGTTTTTGTTTTTTAATTTGGGGTTTCAAAATTCCAAAGAGAAAGAGAATTATAGCACTTATCCAATAATTCTGTCTATGTTGAGAAATAAAATTCTGCCAAGCACAGGAAAAAATATATTTTTTATTAGTATGTCCAAATCTAGAATGCAATAAAACACAGACCTTTCAGAAGAGAAGAAAAAAAATCCTTAGTAGAGGGAAGGCAAAGCCAAGAGCAGATTACTTACTGCTACAGAATCCAATATTGTAAAGTCCTTTTTTTCTTTTCCTATGCCACATTTTTAATGTCTCCGTGAGCTCAGTGTGCTATGACTATCAATCACAGGAAACTACTGACATTGTGAAAC
Source organism: Glis glis (assembly GCA_004027185.1). NCBI lineage: Eukaryota > Metazoa > Chordata > Mammalia > Rodentia > Gliridae > Glis > Glis glis. The sequence goes on along the minus strand of PVJS01019266.1, from coordinate 1,544 downwards.
TGCTTTTAAGATATACAGAGTTTTCAAAGCCAAAGTTGTCTGAAGAATAAAAATCTTCAAAGATTGTATATTTTCAAAAATACCTATTTGATACACCAAGCTGAGTAATGGCCAGCTGTCCCTACTCTGAAACTGCTTGACAGAATGCATGAATATTGTTTTGTGGGGGACATTAAATATAGGAAACAAAAATGTTTTATGAGAATTGCCAGTTCTGCTATGGTCTTTGCTATGATCTGAATGACTGTATCCTCCAACAATTCTTCTGTTGAAAACCCAACCCCCAGTGTGCTCAGAGTAGGAGGTGGGGCCTTTGGGGCAATTAGGTCATGAGGGCAGAGCCTACATGAATGAAATTAGTGCTCTTATAAAGAGACCCCAGAAAGCTCATTTCCCCCTTTTACCATGTCAAGACACAGAGAGAAGTTAGCCATCTGCAACCCAGAAGAGGGACCTCACCAGGGAACTACACCAAGCGGACACCCTGAACTCAGACTTCTAGCCTCCAAAACCATGAGAAATAATTGTCTATTGTTCATAAGTCCCTCAGTCTCTGGTCTCTGTTATAGCATCCCGAATGGACTAAGACAGCCAACAAGACAGATAGCCGCTTCCATTCGTGGGAAACAGAATTCACACAAACACTGAAGTTCTGAGAGTAGGCAGATTAGAATCAAACTGACCTGGGAGTACACAGTTTTCTCCAAGTTCTCCTTTGATATTCAGGAAATGTTCATGTTTTTCAGACACACATGTCTATGACTTCATATGTAGATATGTGGACATGAAGGAGAGTCTACTGGTATAAACTAGAACCTATGGGAATTTGCATCCTCTTCTGTGTAGTCCAGGAAGACCACCTACAAGAAATTGACTCTGATCACCAAGAATTGCCACCAACATCAATCATTCTCTCATTCAACAAATGTTGAGGTAGTACTATGTGCCAATCACCATTCTACACACTAGGAGCACAAGAGTGAATTAAACAAAGTAAATTTCTTTCTTCGTGGGGATCACATTCCAGTGAAGGAATATAGGAAATAAATGAATAAAGAAATATACTACAGATATTGAAACAGAGTGACATTTATAGTTACACAATAAATTAAACACATGAAAATTAAAATTCGGTAATAAGAAGAAAACTATAGAAATCTTATATTTTGGGAATTTTTAATTTATACATATAATTAATTTATAGTCAAGTAAATAAGAAATTACATGCTTGCTTACTATGAACAAGGCCCCAGATGGATACAATACTACCAACCAGGAATTACAGCTCATATATATATATATATATATACAAGTTCATATATTCATATATGTATATATATGAACTACAGCTCCTATATATATAATTGCTTTGAAAAGAAAGCCATAATTACGCACCGGGCGTGGTGGCGCATGCTTGTAATCCCAGTACTTTGGGAGGCGGAGACCGGAGGATCCGGGTTCGCGGCCAACCTCAGCTCTCTCTGTCTCTCTCTCTCTCTCTCTCTCTCCCTCTCCCTCTCTCTCTCTCTCTCTCTCTCTCTCTC
>PVJS01019265.1:30000-33892 GCA_004027185.1 Glis glis | reverse complement strand
AATGCAAAAAAAAAAAAAAAAGGAGCAAGAACCAAGGGGCAGGTGACCACTTTGGAGCCAGTTCGTTGTCCCTCGGCCCCTGTGTATACAGTTGAGCATACAACATGGCAATGATCAATGTGGCAGGGAGCCATAAATTAATACCTGTGTAAGACACCGCAGCTAAAGGAGAGTAATGGTTAAACAACTAGGCTATCGTATCAAATCTCATGCTCAGAGCAGTTTCCCTTTTCACTCCCTTTTATTTTTTCACTACCCAGTAATGTGAGTGGACAAATAGAAAATCACATAAAAATATATCTGTATTGGGCTATTAATCTGTTTTTAAGTAAAATAAACATGAATCGGGAAAATCAGCAGTGAAACAAACCTGATTTTAAATCAATCAAAGGTCCCTGTGTGAATTACATATACTATGCAAAATTCACCTTCTGCTATAATCTTTTTACAAAAGCATGCAAAAACATATTTCAAGAGATTACCCTCAATTTTATATCTTTCACAGGCTTGAACTAGGTCAAAAAGGGTCTGCTTTCCATTGCAGACATTAATAACTCAGGAAATAGTGAATAAGCAAACAAGTTTATAAAGACTTTTTTTAAAGCTAGTTCAACACTTGACTGAAATTTCTACATATTACTACAAGAAAAGAACACCTACACACTCAAAAAGGAATAAAACAAACTACACTTGAAGCAGGTGTATCATTTAAATCAAATTCACCACAGTAAAAAGTATAGGAAAATAGCAATGCCTTTATTAATAAAATTCAAATTATCAAATTAATCTAAAAGAATGTGTTATATATGCTAAGTGGCAAGATAGGTAAAGTCTGCCTCTGGTTACACAAAGATTAAAGTACAAAAAATCATTTCCTGCCTCTGCTTATACAAAGTATAAAAACCACATTCCTGGCTCTGATTATACAAATATCCAAGTACAAAAATCATATTCTTGGTAAATAATCTACACATTACTCAACAATCTCCTTCACTCGGCTCTATTCCTTACCTACTCCTGCTTCCCTTCCTGTGGTTCATTAGGGGGCTGCAGGGACTCATTACTGTCTATCTCCTGCCCTGTCCCTAATTGCCCTCTAGGCTCTATCCTTGTAATCACTGCAATGTTCTTGGCTTGGCCAGGTGCTCCCCAGGGCATCTCATAGATCCCCACGGTTTAGGAATCAAAGTACACATTCTGTATGCCCAGGTTCCTGATGCCAGAGGGGACAGGACTAATATTGTTTGCATTATTAAAATCTGTGTTCCTTGATCCTTTTGCAAACTTACATTGCATGGTCTCAGGGTGGGGTCAAATATCCTTTGTCCTTGAAGGTCCTCAACAAATAGAGGATTATTCTTGTATGTGTTTAAATGTAGGTATGTTTATGAGCACTAATATACATAGACCCAAAATGAACTGTGTGGTAAAAAATCCATCACATTAATATAAAATCTCAGTGTGTCTCAGAAAAATCGGTTATTTTTATAACTGAATTTGTGAACTCTAAGTCCTTCAATTTACAAAGACTCATCTGAATATTCCAACTATTTCTTAGCAAATGTGTGAATGAAATTTCTTCTAATTAGTTACAATTGTGTCCCATTTCTAAATCTACCTCTATTGTAATGATAAATGTATACAGCAGCAACAATAAAAAATACAAAAAGAATTCATTTGTCTTCGAGGAAAAAATGTAAAATTTATATACACACTCTAAATGTGAAAATAAAATTCCCCTAGAACCTTAGCATTATTTTTATAATTTGTATAGCTGGGCAAAATGCTTATTAATAATAGATTAAGCAGTTGTAGCCAGCCATATAAATTGGCATTTGATTAAGGAAGGATCTAAAACTGCAGACTTATAATATCACACAAAACTGACATTTTCATTTGGAAAATAAAACAAAAAGCTAAACCTTAAAGGGTTTGATTCAACCAATAGCTGCAGGTCATACAAATCACGTCCATTTTATACAGGTGTGCAGCACGCACACGCACACAGGCACACGCACACACACCTCGAAGAAAGGAAACAAATATCCACCAAAAGAAGGAGTTACACAGGAGTTCCGAGGAGAGGAGGGGAGGGGAGAGTCCACGCTTTTTCAAATTTTTTATTGCATCTAAAACCCCCACATACACAATAAATTCAGGATCATTTACTCAGATATCGTGCCGCTCTATTTATGGATGAGGGTGAAAGTCAATGGCGATACTTATCATCCCAGCGCAGGGCGGACGAGCTCTCTCTACAGTCTAATGGACAGATACATGTCCAGCTGCAATGCAGATTCTAAATACTTCATAAGCTAATACATATCTTTCTAAATAATAAGTTTGTATTTATGTTATTTTGACTTAAGTTCTAAATTATTTGGGCACAGATCCAGATCAATGAAAATAATACGTATGTATACATGGGTGAATGTTGCTTTTGAAATAATATTTAATGCCAATAAACGTAGATGACACAAGGGATAAAGACACCCAGTACTTCAGTTTAATGGCTAAAATAAATAAATAAAATGATTTAATTTAGGGAAGCAACAAAAGAATTCTAAAAGATTCTTATAATAGTGCAATTTTTACATAATTCAATAATTACTGGTACTCTTCATGTAATATATATTATTTAAAAGCAAATAATTTGGAATGAAACAAAATAAATAACATCATTACTATACATTAATCAAAGAGGTAAAGTAAAAATAGCACTTTACAGTCATTTTTAAAAGCTGTTCTTTAAAAAATAACGATGCTAGATGACTAAGCACATGAAATAAGAAAAATGTACAGGGCAACTCATTTATAGTAATTCAACCTTCATCTTCTGATTTAGTTACTGTAAAAAATCTATTATAAGTTCAATTTGGTAGTGAACTGTAGCCATCTACTGGAAATGAATAGTTAGAGCAAATGCTTAATATCATGTTTCCCACTAAGAAACCAACATTCTTTGTGCTTAAAATAGTGGACAATTCTAGATGTAAGATAGTATTTAATTTATTAAATTAGCCTCATAATCTCAAACCCATAAAGATATACAATTTAGTAGTTTGATGTTATTTTTAATGTGATTTTCTATTCATAGGTTTCCATCACTACAAAATTTTCCTGGTCAATTATCCTATTTTTCCCAATCCTTACATTCTTAAATCATGTAGCTATACAAATTCCAAATTGTTATTAGGTTGAAGTCAAATTACCCAGCAAGTGTCTGTGGTTACCAAATTATAAACTAGATGTGTAATTATAGTTTTTGTACTATATTTTACTCAGTTTGGCATTGAAAGAATCTTCATAGAAATAAAATCAAAATTTAAGGAAAAAAAGTCTGGCCAAAACCTGGCCCTTGCTTTTCTATTAGAGGGAACGTTTAATATAATAATTCTGTTTAAAAGCCAGAATTGCTGCCCTAATTACTGGCATGATCAGATTAAGAGGGAAGACTTACAGCACCAACTGAACCTATTGGTAAGTAAGCAAGTCATTCTTGGGTGGCAAGAAATTAAAATTTTATCCTGTATTTTATACTTCCTCAAATATTCCTTCAACATCAAAGATATAATAGTATGTCTACTATGAATTTCTTTTCTCAAGTAGAAATACTTAACATCAGAAAAAAATTATCAAATCCTAAGATGATCACCACAATGCAATGATTTAATTTCACTTATTGCTAATGAAAAAGAAAGTATTTTGAAGTATTGATACTTGAAAGTCAGTAACTGAACATTGGTTAAAATTTTATCAACACATATAAATTTCATCCAAAAAGTCTAATGAACAATGTACTAGTATGTTGATGATTAAACATAAGCCAAAATTATAAATTCAATTTTTTAAAATATGAAAAAGTTAAAATAATTGTTTCAATTCCTTCAAC
>PVJS01019265.1:0-25000 GCA_004027185.1 Glis glis | reverse complement strand
AAGTGGACCAAAGGTATAGAGGGAAAACATCACAGAAATATAAAATACAAAAATATTAGAAATAAGAAAAGTACCTGAGTACCAAGAAGTATGAGAATAAGTGCATTACTAAACAGTGCACACTCTTAGAAATTAATGGCTTCCTGTCCCAATTTACATAGCCTATCCAGATAATTTAAGTATGGAAATACAATTACAGCAACCATCTTCAACGTATTAGTTATATGTGGACATTGGTAGCATGGCCACATAATTGTATATATCCTTTTCATTATTATTTGGAACTATGTTGCATTAAGCTATATGGAACAGTTATCAATCTGTCTCATTATAATTATCCAAAATCAATAGTATCCTTAATTAAAATTATAAATAGTTGACTTCTCTTAAAATAATTCCCCTGGCCAGTCCCCATGCCCCTTGACCCCGCGGCAGTGCTACATTCCCGCTCGCCCTTTCACTGCGGGTCCATTTCTCCCTCCTCTCCCCCTTTCACTGCCCAGAAAACTGGGAAGTCAGACAAACAAAAAAGGAAGGGATGGAAAACAGAGGAAAGGCCAGCAATCAACACCGTGGCGTGGCACAGCCTTGTGACTGACCCTGGCGCCTCAGCCAACATCCCTGGAACTGTCCCCCTGAGCTGCAACCTACCCTCACCGGTGCTGGCTTACAGACTCCATGGTGGCACCTGCCACAACCCCTGCCTGGACCGAGCTGCCCCTGCTTACTGCCTGACTCCCACTCACCTTCACATCCAATGCCATCTACCCCAGAATCACTCTGAATCAGCCAGGGAGCCTCGGGCACTCCTTGATCTGAGTGTTTGCTATTGAGTCAGGTACCACTTTGATCTTTTAACCCTAAACACTAACATACCATCAGCCCATCGTGGTGGTCAACAGATGTTTATATAACATACACCTCCCTCCATCTAGTCACATCCGCTTCAGAAATTCCTTGAATGTTCTTAATAACCAGCTATGCTAGTCCATTCCTCTCCACTTTCATTCTCAGGGTTTTTTTCTTTCCTGTTAAAACTGTCCAAATTTGCCTTGTGAGCACTGCTTAACCTTTAAGCCCAGCTGCAGCAGGGCCTGGGTCTCCAGGGAGATTTCCCTATGGTCCTCCACAGAGCAGGCTCCATCTTCCTGCTCTTTCTGCTCCTCCTCAGTCTCTGTCCTCAGGGGAGCTCATGTCGACAGGGCCCTGCACCCTGTCACTGTGTCTCCACAAAGAAGAGACTAGAAAGAATCTGCAGAAATCATCAATCGAGGGTTATGCTTGCCTTCCGCCTACATTTCCTACACCTCCTCTTATCCAGTTCCTGGACAAATCAAAAAACAAGAGACTCCAAAGAGAAAGACCCTAACAAACAGATGAACAAGAGGGGAGGCAGAGAACAGGCGAAAGAAGCAGAGAATGGCTTCCCTGTGTTCTACTGTTAGGATCCGGAGGGTAAAGAACCCTGAGACCTCACCATAGGATATTAAAATCACCATACAAGCCGGGTGTGGTGGCACACGCTTGTAATCCCAAATCCCAGTACTTGGGAGGCTGAGACAGGAGGATCGCAGGCTTGTGGCCAGCCTCAGCTACTTAATGAGGCCCTAGTGAGACCCTGTTTCAAAATAAAGAATAAAAAAATAGGGCTGGAGGTGTGGCTTGGAGGTAGAATGACCCTGGGTTCAATCCACAGTACCACAAAAATAAAATAAAATAAAATAAAATAAAATAAAATAAAATAAAATAAAAATAAAGAAACAATGACTTAATTTACTGGGAATGACTATTTCACTGGAAAGATAGAAGTCAATGTTTCCAACTACACCACCAAGAAATTACAATATTTAATTCATTTTTATTTTGTTATAGTTGATCATGTTTGCTGGCCTTGGCATAAACCTATGACCTATCATCACCCCCCTTCTGTGTCAAAAATTCAAGAAAATATTGCCACAAAGAAGAAAAATAAAATACGATGGTAGAAAAAAAAAGTAAAACAAAAAACAAAAGCACCCCTTTCAGCAGAGGGCAAACTGAGAGCGGCTTTCTTCTGGTTCTACTCCACTGCCTGGACCCTACCCGCACACTCTCTCCCGGATCAACAAAACAGTTCCGTGGAAATACACTCAAATCATATCTAGGAAACAAAGTTTGTTCCTTGAATATTACAAACAAGATATCTCTGAGATTTTCAAATTATGAAGTGATTTGTATATAAGCTATTTTTAAATATTCTTCATGATTTAAAAGGTATTACAAGGATTTTACCATCAGAAAAGAAATGATTAATGTTAATTTTACATCCTTAAGTGACAGGAAGAGAAACAGTACTTGTTATATGGCGTTTTAAAATTTTCAAAATGGAGAAAAAACATATGCTTAAACTAAAAGCAATAAACCATTATGTGGATAAAATATGTATTACATCTTTTATAATGACAGTCTCTTAATGTTAATTTAAATGTTTTTACAAAACTGAGAGATGCTGCACTTTATACTATTATAAGCACAATTCATACCACAGTATAAAACAAACTTTTTCTACCTATGTGTCTTTAACCAAAACAACCAACGGAACCAAACATTTATTTTATTTGGATACATCTGTAGATATGATGGGTGTAATTAATTGTTCAGCTAAAAATGCAATTCCAGGGTGCTTTTAATGATTTAGGTATGCACAGCTCTAGCTCTCAGAGCAGACTAAAAATAGTGATTTTAATTTATTCCTGCTGCCTACAATTACCCACAACCATGTATTTTTAAATATTTCCAGCCTATAAAAATTACTAATTTTTGCCACTTGTGTTTATCTGCATTTAGACTTTGATTTGGATAAATTAGGCTCTCAAGTGTTCCTTGCTTTATGAAACTCTGCATGTTGTACACTTCAACACAAATAAATGACTTGTACCATTAGAGGTTTAAATAATGTAATGTATTTCATGCTCAGCCTGAAGCTGGATTCCAATGAAGTTGCTAATGCACGTAATGATTAAGTGTAACTCAAATACTAACTGTGTTGTTGAAAACATGACAGGCAATAATTTGGTCTATTATATTCTGCCATTTAATTGCCTAGTACAGACATTCTCTGACACGTTATGAAGCAATGATTTACAATTATTCAAGCTGCAAAGGTCAGAAAGTGACATTATAATCATCTACATAGAGATCCCTTCTAATGCACAAAAACTAGGTAATGCCACACACACACAAAGAGTTTTACTGCATTAGTAACTTTCTATTTAAGGTTTCTTAAACCAACTAGGAATAAACAGTTCCTAAGCACATTGATATGCAACTTAAAAATGTCTGGAATCGTCTTGTGAACCCAGAGGTAGCAAATTTGGAAAATGCCCTTATTCTCTCCTGATTAGGTTAATCTTTTTTAATTATTTAACTGTATACACGAATCAAGACTAGACACAGGGAAATCTATCAGTAAATAAAATGATCCCTAAATCATGTATATTGGGGATCTGGGCTTCTGAAAAATGGCATACAAAATTTAGGTATCATTTCCTAGGTTTATGGGAATCACAGTTCTATTTGTTTCCTATAATTCTTTCAAGATAACTAGTACTGAAAAACAAAAACAATAACCCAGGTTAATGAACTTTATTCCTCCTACCAAAAAGATGATATAGCCTTTACATTTTTAGGCACTTGCTTCTTTCTACTATACAGATGTGTTCAATTTGCAACCACTAAAGTAAGTGCAATAAATTATCAACACATGAAGTAAAGTGGGGGAAAATACTGCAACCACTTAAAACCACACTTGTAAGCGGGAAGAAGAAACAGAGGAAGAGACTGGGCAGAGGGGTAGAAGTACCAGAATATGAAAATATAATACTCATCAAGAATGTATTCAAAGAATGTAAATTTAAGCAAAAACAGAAAACAAAAGAGGCTTGTGGGAGAAAGTAGGTAAGTTACATTTATTACATGCTAGGGAAAACAAACTAGAGGAAAAAGTACAAATTAAACTAAGTCAGTAATGAAAAAAAAAACTGATATGACAAGAAGTTGAAAAATAGGAAAAAAGAGATAGTTAAAAGAAAAAAAACAGTGATCCACCATTACCAGTTGCTTAATAAGTAATCACTAAAAAACACTTTGAATCTCAAGTCTCTCATCTATAAATGGGGCTAACAAACATGAGCGAAGCAATCTTACAAGCTGTCAAGACCAACAAATGAGATAAAGTCGACCAAGGCATTTACTAAACCTCAGAGCACTGCATAAATATTAGTAGAGTACAGTTTATACTATTTTATAAACAGAGAATTAAAATAAATTTAAAAATTAAGCAACCATGGTGCCTATGATGACATTTTTAGGCTATTTAGATATTCAAGTTTTTTAGTAAAAAAATAGAGATAATGAATTTAATAAAAACATGTGCTTGGCCTATTTTTAAAAATGAAATTAGTAAGTAAAATTATTATCTCTGTATAGGAATGCTTTCCATTATTTATTTTTGCTCCCATTAAACCCTATATATCAGACCCATAGTAGATTTTCATGTTAACTATCCATCACATGCCTAAATATAGATATCCCCATATTCTATAAAATCCCTCTCTTGATCATACTGGGATGTAAGAAAAACACTACTAAGGAATTCCACTATGCAAAAAAACTGCTTCTCCTAAAACTGAAAGTAAAATAAAGGGCTCTTAAATGCAGCTATCTATAACATGCACTTAAAACATGAAATGCAAAGCAATACATTTTTGAAATTTTCACCATGACCCAAGCAGGTAAACCTTGTTCAGGTAGAACTTAAATCCTGAACTATGAATCCTAACTCCACACAGGAACTACACCTCTAACACATTTTGCTTCTGTCAGACTAACTTAAACCCATGATATGCTGTGCCCAAGATTTGCTGATGGAGGGTGCTGGCCGGGGGTCATCTTAAAATTGATCTTGAAGATTCAGAGAAACCAACACAGGTCCAGACAACTTATGTAAAAGTTTTTAAAAGGTAAATTTTAAAAGGTAAAAAGTTTAAAAGGTAATTTTTGTTAAGGGTGCAGCTACTGCACAACCCTAAAACTAACTCTTAGTGAAAAACACAGACACATAGTTGCTGAACATCTATAATCTTCCTGCATAAAGTTACAAAACTGAGACCAAACAAGAGAAGCAACCAGAAACATTAACACTAAGCTTGATCCAATGCAACATACTGTTTGTTGTTTCCATTAATTTTACCATAAAATATTAGTTTCTCTTCAAGAAATCCAAAAGCTTACTAAGAAGTATATAGATCTGTAAATAATTTCACTTTAAAAATGTGCCTATATTTTTATAATATATTATCCAATCAGAAATATTTGAGAAATAACTTCTTACAACTCAAATAATGAAAAGGTCATTAATAAAATTCTAAAACTGAGATATTAGCTATTGGAGAAAAGAAAACATAGTGCGGGACCTTCTGTTTGTGACAAAATTACTGAGTTAATGTTCCTGAAAGATCACTTCACCTTTTAAAGCATGATTTTGTAAAAGGTAAAATTTATAGCAATTAAAGCTAATGAAGAAATGCAGCATGAGCTGCTTATGTTCAGGAACTAATAGGTCCACTGAGCATTTCTAAGATTATTTAGCCATCAGTGGTAATGAATTGACATTGTCAGTGATGTTAATGTACTCATGCTCTCTAGTGCCAGGAGTCTGATAGCCAATCCCTGGATTTTCTTGTTTTCCACTATACTTTTTATTTTTCAAAGACAGGCAGAAATTTATTTAGACAAATAGGATATACACATTCAAGGGAGAATACAGACCACCCCAAAAAGAAGAGAAGCACTCTGGGGAGTGCAAGGTTCTTATTTCTAGGGCACTTTTGTGAGGGCTGAGGAGGAGGAGGTACGCGAGGATGACCCCAGGCCAGGAGTCACCTGGTGATTTAGGGTGAACTGGTCATCTTCCAGGTCCTAGCCTTCACTGTCTTATCAGCAGGTCTCCTTTTCAACTATTCAAGGACAGCCTACAAGCTCTTGGGTGGTACCCAAGGAGATTGCTCTTTTTGTGTGATCTCTGTTGTCTAAACAGATAGTGCCCTATCCCAGTGAAACACATAAAATACAGGACAACCTATACTTTTTCTTTAACATTAAATCACCTAATTCATAATTGTTCTGTTTCAACCACACATCAATAGGTACTCTTCAGCTTACTACAATTTAGCTTCACCGTGAAAATATTTACCCTATTAAAATTATTGTGATGTAACTTTCAAACTAAATTTCATTTTAAAAAAAGTAAAGACAATTATCATTTCACAGTCAAATGAAATTCAATGGCTATTTTAATTCTAAAACATAAAATACGAGAATCTGGAATGCTTGTTCTATACATACACACACACACACACAGCTCTCTTTAGGAGCAATATGAAGCTCAATATAATTCTGTAGCTTGGTAATTAAATATATAAACTACCAGTGCAACATTTGAGTTGTATGTAGCAAGCAATTAGCTAAAGGGTGCATTGTTCAAATTACAGAATTAAAGCCAATTAATTATGAATTGTTTCTGATACCACATATGTCAAAATCTGTGTTCTAAAAAAGTTTCCTTTTCTCTTTCTAGAGTCTTAGTAGTCCTAATTTTTTTTAAAAAAAAGGATGAAATTAGATTCTAACAGAGTATGCAGAAATTATTTACTCATTTCTCAGAAATGGGAAGGAAGGTGCTTATTGGCAGCTGGTAGCAACGGTCCTTGGCGTCAGGGCCTCTTCTCTCCTGTGACTTACATGGTAAGAACAATAAACGAGATATCTTCTAAAATTCCAAGACCTATCGCAATTAAAATGAGCCATTTGGCACTCGACCCCTGCAGCTAAAACCAGGAGAAACAAAACTCATTCTCCCACTGATCTTCAGGGGCTGTAGGGCAATGGTTCATCTTCATTTACTCTAGCAGCAAGTCACTGAGCCATCAATTCTGCCAATGAATAAATCACAAGCCATGGTGAATAAAACTGCTTGCAAAGTTATTGTGAAACTATCTGAAGGGGCAAAAAATGCAAGTGGATCCTGGGATGAAAGGTATTGTCCAACATAAAGCAGAATCTGTTTCTGACTTAAAAAAAATTTATGTGGCAGTATCAACCCAAAGATTCTTCTACTAAAAAAAAAAAACTGTACTGTAACATGTGCACACTGCATAATTTTATTGAACCTGTGATAGTTTGTGAATTAGCCAGAAGAACTGCAGGTTTCTTAGGTTTCACATAAAGTGTTTTTATATGATGTACTTATTAGTTAATTTCTCTAGCATAATAACATTAAAATATATTCTTAATCAGAAGCAGGGTATTAAAATCCACCTCTGAATGTCCTATGATACACCATATATGTCACAGCATTTTAAAACCTTTTAAACATTGCTGCTAATTAGTTTTACATTAAGGCACTTCAGTGCTTTCTATTAAATGTAACAGGTTTGAATGACAATTAAACATTGTGAATGACTCTGCTGAGAAAAATACCATTAACTAAAAAAGAAAACCAGTTTTGAAATAAAAGTACATTATACACTGTTTTCCTCAATGGTCATCCCTCAAATAATCAGTAACTGGCCAACTGAAATTAAATCTTTTGTTGTTTTCCTTATAGACTATATCCAAAGGGTCCGAAGAGCCATTAATGTGATTAAAATTAAAGCAGTATAGCAAAAGAAAAAAAACATACATATATACTCCTAAAGCTATATTATGTATTTTTTATGTCTTTAAATGGAATTTATACTTCTCTCTGGCAATGTGAATGAACATCCTATAATTTAGTCAATTTACAGATTACAGGTTCAAATTGACCTTGTAGCCCATAAAATTGCTCATCTTCAGTACAGGATTAGAAGTGGGAGAAGAATGTCATAACTGTATTTAAGGAATTTACCATAACAATGGAAAGGAGGCTACGCGTGCATAATTTTAGCCACTCTTACTCATATCAGTTTTGAATTCTGAAACAATGCAGATCCCGCACGGGCTTCCTGGTTCACACGGCAGAGCCGGCTCCCACTTACTCACCCACAGACATGACACTTGTACTCCCTCATCCCAAGGTGCCTTTTCACGTGGTTTCTGGCATCTCCAAGCTGAGCTGTTGCAAAGTGGCATATCTTGCACTTGAATGGTTTTGATCCTGAGTAAATTTAACAGAAAATATGATTTGGATTTGAATAATACATCACTGATAATTTAAAAAAGAGGGCTAAATCTTAAATCACACCTTTAATCTAAGGAAGAATTTCTGTCCCCAAAATGAAATACCCTGTATTCATATATAACTTGAATAGACCTGATTCTATAATTATTCTACCCAGAAGGCTTTAATGTTTCAGTGAGTCTTCCTAACTTTCAATAACATTTCTAAGAACTGAAGTCCAAAGTGATACTGTTAAGCAGCACTAAGTAGATGAGGCCAGCTAAATAATTTTAAATACTTTTCTTACAATTCACAAAAGTGTTTCTTAAAGGCACACAGTATTTTAAATAGAACATTTTAGAGATACAAATGCAGCTGGGTATGGTAGCACATGCCTGAATCTCAATACTTGGGAGGCTGAGACAAGAGGATCGCAGGTTCGAGGCCAGTGCATGGTAAATTAGCAAGAACTGTTTCAAAATAAAAAATAAAATAGGACTGGGGAATGGAGCTCAGAGGTAGAACACCCCTGGGCTCAGTCCCCAGTACCACAAAAAATCAGTATCAATTAATTAACTTAAAAATACAATACAAATGCATGCAGGGCAACCGATACCTTCAAGAGTGTTACCACTGGAGACATTTCTCAGTGGTCATCTGGCTTCCGCATGTTTTATCAGCTTTGAATTTATTCATATTAGCAATGGTGCTTCATATTTTTCTGCCATTTATCTCAAATGATTCACTATATTACTACTTTACTAGAATGAATATACGTGTATGAATATACAGTAAATAAACTATTGCATTGTTATGATCATTTTACAGTCAAAAAATCTGTGATGATTCATCCAATCAGAAGTACTGTCATTTTGGTTACTATTGAATTAAGGAACAAATATTTCAACACAAAAGGCATAACAACAAGAAAAAAATGTTCTAATCGTTTCATAAAGAAATAAGATTGAACAACACCCACAAGTGAGAAAATGAGGGCTGGAAGTGTATAGTTCAGTGGTAGAGTGCTCGCCTAACATGTGTGAGGCCCTACGTCCAAACCCAAGCACCATCAAAGGAAGAAAAGAGAGAGAGAAAAAACAAAATTATCTGAAAGTCAACAAAATTACTGTAATAGATAAGACTATGGCTGAAACATACTAATATTTAATCAATCCTCACATTAATGAGCAACAACACTCTTTTAAGGAAGAAAATATATAGTTTTCTAACTACTACATCTTCAAATAAATAAATCAAAATCATAATAACTACAGTTTAAAATCAGTACAATATGTTTCCAGATTTTTCATATCATGTTTAGTACCTATTTGGTAAAATACCTGTTCTAATATAGTTAGACAGAATATGAAATATGTGCACTTTAATATACAAAAAGAGTTCAAATTTTAAAAATCATAATAAATCACATTTGATCAATGAGCCTTTGTGCAGTGCCCTTGGAGAAAAAAAAAATCCTCCAAGAATACTTTGTTGAAACTGAAGCACTCAGTAAAAAATTTTAGAGCCTTAAATTTCAATTTAATTCCCAAAAGCTGACAAAAAAAGTGAAGCATTTAATTTTAATCTTCCACCAGAAATAAAAAAGTCAACAGTACTAAGCACGGGCAGACAAGGTTGAATATTTCACAGTTCAATGACGATGAAGCCAGATCTCTTAATACTTCCATTTCTACAGTTAGAAGTAGATGTAAAATATATTTAGCACCTGAATGGTTATATCTAGTCAGGTTTATATGTTTAAATGTCAAAAGCGGGTTGAGATTGCAGCTTACAGCAATCACATTCTATCAATCACATCAAAAACTACAGTTTATTTAAATGATTCTGATGAAACTAAGCCTTTCACTATTTTTGAAACATTACATGGAGGCACAGAATTTTATAAAGACAGTCTGAAAAGTTCGAAGAACCAATGTACCTACACTTTAAATTAAAATGCTTTAAAATGCTTTAAAGATGATAGGATAATTAGGAAATTGTTCATTGTCAAGAGTATCAGGGCTCCAAACAAAGAAGATAAGGCTCCCCACTCTCTGCATGAAGATTTGGGGGAACACATATAAAATATCCCCTGGGTGTCAACTGCAGCTTCGCTCACACAGCAACCGCACCGTGACTAGTCCCCTCCCATGGCACCAAGGCCACAGGGCTGGACACGGGGCTTGTGTGTTTGGTGTGCTGGGGGAACTCGTGCCTGTGGGTCTCAGGGTTGCTGCTGCAGTGTCCTGACCACATGTGAAGAGTGATTCTGTTGACTGCTTCACCCAGAATCGCTGAGGCCTTGACTCTCCCTCACATCCAGAGTGGGTTGTGCTAACATCTCCTTTCCGTGCCACAAAAATTCAAATACCAGCTGAGGTAATACTCCTTACTCTGCATAAGAAAAGAGAACCTGTCCCTTTTCCTTTCCTTCCTAACTGGTAACCTTTCCATTTCTAAGCTCACTATACACATTACAAAACTGAGCCAGGCACAGTGTTTATGAGGCAGATCGTAAAGCCTCATATTTCTAAATTTGTCTTTCTCTCAGGTATATTTGATTATTATGAGCTTCCAATAGTATCTTAAATAGTTCCTTTCCTTGCAACAGCATAATCCTCGGAAGGTTGTTTTTTTTTTCTTTAATTTTGTCTGTGAGGTTTTTGAAAGGGAAAAACTAACAAAGCTCTCTAACGTCCAGTGCCTTATTGTTTTACTAGAAGAATTCCAAAGACTGAAACCCTCAGTCTGCACTCAGACCTAGATGGCATTCCTCAGCGGCATTACTAACTGCCGTGCATACAGGGAGGTGACATCCACATCCACAGGAAAGGACAAACGACAACCTTCAGGTCGTAAAGGAATGAGAGAGAAGGACTGAAGTAAGACGGCTATCATGTAGTGTTTCTCAACTGTAGCTTGAATCCTGCAATCCTCCCTAAACACTTGAACACTTCATTCATCCATTCATTCATTCATTCATTCATTCATTCACTCATTCAACAAATTACACTAAAAGAGTGTGGGCATCAAAGGCAGACGTGAAGGAAGAGGAGCCCTGCTCTCACTGAGCTCTCAGCCTGCAAATTAACTCTCCAGTGACCCCTCCTCTTCTCAGGGGTCACTTAGGGAGTTACAAACACCACCAGCCCTGACCTCAGGGTCTTCAGAGAAGCCACACACGCCCTATTCCCTCTGTGTGAACATTTCCAGGTGGCACAAGTGACCAGAGCTCTCTGAACACAAACAGAATGGCTTCAGAGTCTTGCAGCATGACAGGATCTTCCGTGTCATGTGAAATAAAAGCTGTTAATAGGACAACGCAGCCACGCACACCAGGGCTTGGTCAGGAAGAGCCCGCTCCTGCTGGCCACACAGGCTCTGCACACCAGCAAGTGCACAGGGAGACTCTGGGATGGTCCCCACCTACAGTTCTCCACAATCAGAACTCATTCACTTCTCAGAGCGCTGCCTTTATCAGGGAAAGGATGGAAAGAAAGTGTTCTAGAAGACAGAGAGTGAATCACAAAATATGAAAACAGGGATAGGAAGAGTAAGCCCTTTTCCAGTTAACCATCAATAACAGTCCCTGCATTACTATTTCATGGACATAAGCAAAGTATCTGAAAAGCAATTTATTTTAAGATGCTGGGGGGGGGGAGTGGATTAAGACCTGAGAAGTGACTTCCCCAAACACTGACTTGAAAATTGAAATGGTGGACCAGCGCTGTGTGCTCAGAAAGGGTGTTCTCTGTGGAGCTTGGAAGCACAATAAAAATGTACTTGCTGATAAGAACACCACAAGATATTTTTTTAAAGTATGCTAACTTTTACTAAATGTTACAATCAATGATGTAACTTATAGAAGTAGGGTTACTTTGTCACATATTGATAGTTACCTCACTTTCACATCCACATTAACTTGATTTTAAATGCAATTAATACATATAGTCAAGGAAGACTAATGGACTACATTCTGCACTTAACCTGGTGGACATTTTCAAATGGCACAAGTGACCAGTGCAAACCTATTTTGCATTGTAAACGACTAAATAAATCTTAATGGATTAAGAATGATCAGCTATCAACACACAAGGGAAATTAAGTGCTGAAATGCCTACATTGATTATTTTAAATTATTAGCCTTACTCTGTTCTTGAATTTGTATGCTTTTAGTGAGCTTTAACACATTTACAAGACTTATTGACTATAATTACAAGAGAATTCAAGTAATGGACACATCAATTATAAGCAACATGTCTTGACCAGACAGTTGCATAAAGAATTCTAAAAAGAGCTCCATTAGCATCTTCCTCTTAGTTTTACTCAGTTTTATCTGCCTTAAGAGGGAATATTAAGAAAATACATATTTTCTGTCCATATGAACAAGCCTGATTTCTAAAACCGTATCATTTCAGAAAGTGAGATGCAACAAGATACTGACAGAGGTACTAATAATACAAACGAATAAGCTTTTAAACTTATCCCAAAAAATGACTCTATAACACATGCAAATAGTGGAGAGCAAGAGTAAAATGTTTAGATATACCTAGATTAATCTTACACAGGTTGGCCTGTTACTTTCTTCAATGGAAAACTTCTATCTATCTTTAATCACATTATACCAGTAATAATGCTCCATACTTTCTTATCTTTCCCCCTTGTAACCATGTACTAAGTTTCAAAAACTGCATGAATTTAAAGTATAGCTTTAATAATAAGCCATTATTTAAAAGTACAGTAAAATAAACCCTACAGTTTTAATGAAAATATGTTCATTGAAATGTGAATTTATTATTCAAATCCACTCATAAATTCAACCATGGAGACAGATCTTGTCTAAGCAGAGCACAATGATTTAGAAAAGCTGTCTATTTAAAATAAAGAATGTATGGCAGGTTTATAGAAACAGTGCAGTGAATTTTTACATAAATTTAGAAGAGTAGCTTATGCATTTTCCACCAAAAAATGTTTTTCTAAAAAATTTCTCCCTAAAATTAAATATTAACATGGAACATTAAATGTGATAGAGTACAGAAACTAAATCAGATACTACCTCCATGTACTATTAATTGAAAAGTGTTGACTAATTTTGATTTGTGAAGGTAAAAGCTTGCTGCCTGGAGTATACTTTTGGACTTAAAAAAAATGTGGCAATGAATCTTTTTAAACCTCTAAAATTGTAAGAAAATTTTTATTAAAAGCCATTTAATATGTTCTCTGAAAACCCCAAGTGTCATTTAATATATACTATAGAAAACCAAATAATTAGGACTTAAGACAACTGAAAAGCCTTTGAAAAAGACAGGAGTTTAACAAAGGCATCAGAAGAACTAGGCTTTGTGACAAAATTAAAAGAAACTTGTCAAGGAACCTGCCTCTGGAATCACTAAGGCTTAATTACCTTTAGAAATGTTAAGTGTCAACAATGACTTATTAGAGAAGCCCACAGCACCGCACGACAGGGAAACGTGGATTAGCTAGAAGGCCAACGAGCTAATGCACGTGGGTTCCATGTTTGGATGAACCAATGTCCAACCTTTCTCATTCCTTCACACTTCACGGATAAACACGGGCTCACTGCAGTCCACGTACCTGTGTGAGTGCGAATGTGCGCCAGGAAGGCCATGGAGTTGCTGCTCCGACACATCTTCCCACAGTACTTGCACACGTTCCCCTGGTTTTCCTCTCTCTCGCGGTTGATTTGCTCGGTATCTTCCACTATGTACTTATTCACCTCCCGTAGCAATTCCTCATGCTGTCCTTTAATATGGAGAAATAAATTCTGCTCAGAATCAAAGGGCTCTGTGCACTTGACACACTTGAAGGTGGCCCCTCCCTCGGGAAGCTCCTCTACACTGGCCTGCTCATTTCTCATATGACCAGCACTGGCCAGATGCTGATGAAGGTTGCTCTCCGTATAGAATGACTTTCCACACAGCAAACAGTGAAAGTGTTTCTCTTTTGTGGGATGCTTCATGGCTATGTGGACATTCAGGCCACTTAGTCCATCTGCGAGGAAGCCACAATCGTCACAACGGATGCGCGTGGACTCGCTGAAGGAGCTGCCCTCAGCCTTCCTCTTCTTCAAGCCTTGAGTGCAGTCCTTCAAGGGCAACTCACTCATCCTCACCCCCGTGGACATCAGACCCTCTTCTGACTGGTCTATCAGTTCACCCTCTTCAGGGTTCTTTATTCTAATTATTGAAGAATCGAATCGGCCAAAGCTGTACACGGCCTGCCCTTTTTCATCAATACTGATTATAGTTTCATAAACATCGTTACTCTCCAGGGTGCTATCAGAAGCGGGGCCATCCTCTTGCAAAATAATCTCAGTTTCATGTTGTGAATTCATCCTAATTTCCTTGTTCTCCAGGAGGGGGTCTGCCTGCGCTGGTTTCATGTCTTCTGCACTGAGCACACATCCAACTCCGTTCCGATCGCCGCTGTCCAGGGTTGGCGGCTCTCGTGTTGTGCCCACCACCACAGGGGCGGCGCTTTCAGCTGGATGCCCCCCATCGTGGGCTCGGGGACACAGGTGTCTGCCCAGGACTTTACCTCCGCTATCTCCTGCACTCCCTCCCTCACTCTCACAAAGCGCACGTGGATCCCGGACGTCATTCAACATATCATGGGTTTTCTCTGCTGTCTCACAATTCAGAGCTGAGCTTCCTGAATTTTCACTTTGAAATCTACCTGGAGGGCCATAACTAGAGGAACTATTAGGAGATGCCGTGCCCTCAGGTTTCAACCCTTTATCCTTGACAAGGGGCTGCTGGAAAGTCTCACAAAAGGAATGGTCTTCACTGAAATTAGATTCTTCCTCAGTCTCAATTTCCACAGAGTCGGGAGCACAGAGTACTTTGGACATATCTAAATTAGTACTCTCATCTAAAATGGAACACTCCACAGTACTTCTAGGTTTGAGAGTATCAGGTGGCTGCTCTGAGATTATTTGAAATTCCTCCGAGTTCTGTGGATGCTTCTCTTGGGGGACGATGACGTTTTGGGATCCTTCTGCGGAATCTGCTTCTACACTGGATGAGTTGAGGTAAGACTGTCTTTTCATTTTGTGTTTCTCTGTTGCTGCATGCCTAGTCATCTCGCGGCGAGTCACCGCGTAGTAATCGCAGGCCATGCAATAAAATTCAAACTCTTTCGTATGTTTTCGTTTCACATGCAGCTCGAGAGAAGCAGGTGAGTGGGCAATGAACTCACAGTGTACACACTTATTATCACCTGTACCTGTGACATCTCTCTCGGAATACGCATCGCCCTGCTGAAGAAGGTCCTCTTGGTCTAGAGACATTTGTGCCTTTTTATCAGTGAGATGATGGTTAACTTCTCCATCTATAGAAGGAAATACGTTTTCAACTTGGACTTCAACTGGATTGCCACGATCTACTACTGGCTTTTCTAAAACAGAGGTATCTGACTCGGATACAGAGGTTGACTTGTTAGCATGTCCATCTGAAACCGTCAGTGCTGAGTGGCTGTTCTTTTTACTGGCTTCAAGATCACCCCCTTCGGGGCCAATGATGATATCTGAACTTTGTTTCCCGTTTGCTTCTATTTCGACCCGTCCTTTATGTTTCTTGGTGGCACAATGACGCTCCATATCTCCCTTAGTGACGGTGTAATACTTACACACTTTGCATAGGTAACTATACTGGTGACTGTGTTTACGTCTAATGTGAACAGTCAAATTTGTAATACTAGAGGCCAGCAGACCACAGTGTGAACATGTCCGTGAGAGGCTGCCTTTGGCTCGCCCTCTCTTTGGGGTGGCGGTCAAGGCTAGCTCGTCATCTTTGGTGATGACACCAGATTGCGAGAGTTCCTTAGGAGTTAGAGTGCTCTTCTCAAGACAGGAATGCTCCTGCAACTGTACGCCTCCGTGGCTGTCAGTCCTTCCATTTCCAGGAATGCTGAGCTCTTCCTTTTTATCATTTGCACCTATACACACCCTTTCAATACATTCTTCAAAGCTCAAGCCAATATTATTCTTCTTAGCATTTTCAAGATGCTTGCTTCTTTTAATGTGTTTCTCCATTCCTTCCTTGCTCAGTGAATAGAGGTTGCATGCTTTACAAAGAAAGTGATAGTCCTGGCCGTGCCGAAGCTTTATGTGTCTGGTGAGAACAGTAGAAGATCTGGTTTTATAAAAGCACTTCTTGCATTGGAACTGAGGCTTACTTGAATGCCGAGCTTCGTTTCCATGGCTTACCCTGGGTTTTACAGGTTCTTCCTGAGATGTTTTCCCTGATTCGTTCATACAGTCTTTTGTGTTTTCTGGTTCTAAAGTACTAAAAGGTACGGTCTGTGCAACTGACTCGCTGTTCAATGATGGAGAAGTCTTTGGTTGAACCGATAAACTACTATGCTTCCCAGTTGCTTTGTGTTCTTCTATGTCTTTCTCAGCCAAAAACAGATTACAGAAGGTGCAAAAAGAACCCAGACCGTGCTTGTCCTTCATGTGGTCCCTCAGACTTACTTCACTCAAGGAAGTAAAGGAGCAACGCTGACAACTGAAGACAGAGGCAGCTTGCCGATGCTGGCTACCGTGCAAATGTTCCTCTAAGTCCTTCCTGGACGTGCTGGAAAAGTCACACGTCTGGCAGCAGACTCTCGTCTCTCTTGCAGGGCACTTCTTCACATGGATTTCCAAGTCTGTCCTGTTTGCAGCTATCTGACCACAGTCTGCACAGGGATCCGACCTCTGGCGGTCAGGAGCTGGCTCCACTGTTGGGGCGTCCAGTTGTGTGGAACCCGGAGGAGGGGAGCCTGTCTTGTCCTGCATGGCCCCCGGGGTATCTGAGGTAGGCGCACACAGACTCTGGACATCGTTGCTCATTTCTAGGTGTTTGGACCTTGGTTCTGCATCAGCTGTTTTCATCTGTGTTCTGAAGTGTTTCAGATATATCCTCAGAGTTTCATTTGTGCCTCTCTTATTAATTCCTAAAACATTAAACCTTTTCTTGGCCTGGCCCTTCAAGGTGAAAGCGCCGCTGCGCCGTCGAAAGCTGTTCCCCAACATTAGCACACTTCGCTCAGGTCGTGGCCGTGATGTGCTACCGATACTCTGGGCTGTTGCGAGGGTATTTCTGGTAGATTCCACCTGATCTAAGAGATTCTCTGAGGTCACTTCAGCTCCAAGCTTTCTGCCCTGGTTTTCAGGATTTCGAGCTATACCGAGGGAGGTACCATTTTCTTCAACAATCTCTGCTTTTTCTGATAAAGTATTCCTGGATGGCACCATTTCGACCAGAAGCTCGCTACCACTACTACCACCGTGATGAGAAATGCTTCCTCCACAATCTTTAAATTGGCTCTCAATAGTTTGTAATCCTTTTGCATCCCCATTCTTTGCTATCGGTTTAGAAGCTCTTGGTTTTGCGCGAACATTCTTCGTTCCCATGATACATGCTTTTTTAGGAAAAGGTTGCTTTGTTAGGATCTGTACAAATCCTCCACGGGCAGCGAGATTCTGGCGCCGGAGATGTGTCTTGCCAAGATAGTGCGCACTCAACAGGTTCTCTTCCACACACTGAAAGCCACAAAGATCACAAGAGAAGGCTTTCTGCGGCCCATGCGTGTGTTGGATGTGCACATGGAGAGCTGAGCCGCTCTCTGCTTTGTGGCTACAGTGGCAGCAGGCGTGTTCCTCAGCCTGTTGCTCGTGACATTCAGCATGTTTTTCCAAATCAGAGCGAGAAGAGAACAGATGGCCACATATGCTGCACTTGAGAGCTGTATCCACGTTTCCAATGGTGCAACTCACACTCATTTCATTCAGGGGGGAAGGAGATCCTCTCTCCGAATGGAGGGAAACCATTTCCTGAGCAGGCTTCCTCTCAGTGTCTGTTTTCAGGGAAACAGCCTCGCTAGCGCTGAGGTCACAGGAGGGGAAGGCATTTGGGAGCACCGTGCCTCCGGGGAATGAGCAGTCCTTCAGGATGGCCTCCCTTCCTGCCTCACCTCCTGGGACGCCCACTTCTGTGGCTGAGCTCTGGGGAGTGGCGAGTCCATGGGTGCCCTGATCTGCGGGCTCCGGGGGCTCTGCCTCCTCCACTCTCATTCGTTTGGAAGCATGTTTATATCTGTCTTCCTCCATATCCACACTGTCCAAGTTGGATGATTCCGGAAAACCTCTTTTGTTTGTGAAGTTCTCAGAAGAATGTGCCATCCCTTCAGACACAGGCCCACGACTGTCGTCCTGGGGTGAGACGCTTCGCAAGCCTTTTGCTTCCTTGTTTGTGTGCTCATCCTCATCGTTCTCAGGTTTATTCTCCGAATCCATCGTTAATAAAGTGCTGATGACTTCCGGTGTCAAAGCTGGCTCAACTGGCACGCATGACCTGTAAAGTAAATGAACACGGCGGTGAGCCTCTGAACACTGAGAATGCACGCGTCAGCCTCCCCGAGGAAAAAGAACCATGGAGTCGGCCCCAGTGAAACTCCCGTTATCCTTGGAAGAATCTGGTCAGAGTTCTTTATGAAAGTGGTGCAGATTTGTGGAACAGCACACCATGCCATGCCGCACCATTTCTGACTCAGGAAGCAATGGTACGGTAACTTCGAGAGAAAATGGGACACTTTCAATCAGCCTGCCAGAAGACTCTCATGTTTCAATCCTCTAGACCTGTAGACTTCAGCTGACTACTTTTTGTGAAAAAAAAAGAGAGAAGCTCTCTTTTCAAGTCACATTTCAATGAATTACCATTCTTCCTAAAACAACACTGCTTTGATGGCGGTCCGGAAGTAGGCCTTCCCCTCATCAGTCTACCTAGAAGCCCAAATCCTAGTGTGAAATCAACTTTCACCCCTTTCCGCTGAAGCAAAATGCCTTGCTGTGACTTTTCTAAATAGATCCCAATTCATAACATCATACTCTCATCACATGTCACCATTCACACAAGTGCTGTTGCCAATGAAAAGCCACTCCCATTATAGGTGTCAATCATAAACCTCTTTATTTCACACTCATTCTGTATTGGCGAAAGGTTAATGGCAAAGGGAAATGTCCATGGTACAGGACAATTAATGGAGTAAGGTTTTTTTTTGGGGGGGGGGAAGAACTGTATTGAATAAAATGCTTTAAAATCAATATCACTGACTTTTTCATTATGACACTTACTTCAATTAAAACATAACATTTTCCATTTACTTTATACTATGACTGGAATTTTCAGTCAAATGCCATTTGATTTGATGTTAATAGAAAGTCATCAACATATAACAGGGCCTCAAACTATTAACAGTTATTTTTAATTGTTTTAACTATTTCTTCCATAACAATGACAAATAAAAAAAAGCCTGTTGCTTTGACTCTACTAAAAGTAGGAAACAAAAAACAACATATTAGATATAGCATCAAAAGCACAAGCAACAGAAGAAAACAATAGGTAAACTGAATTTCACCGATCCCTCATCAA
Organism: Glis glis; assembly: GCA_004027185.1. NCBI lineage: Eukaryota > Metazoa > Chordata > Mammalia > Rodentia > Gliridae > Glis > Glis glis. The sequence goes on along the minus strand of PVJS01019265.1, from coordinate 5,386 downwards.
ATAAGTTTAGAAACTCTGGTTTGAACAAAAGTCTCCTTACCCCAAGATTTCTTGTTACATAAACATTCCCCAACCTTCTTTCATTACCGAACCTGTAGTTTATAGAAATTCAAGAGATTAGCGTTGCAAAGGACCCTTTAGAAAACGCTCTAAAGCACTGGTTTTGCTTTCAACATCTGCATGGAGGAGTAAAAGGAGAAAATAAAATGAGAAAGCAAGCACCACCCTTTTGTTCCGGAACGTGCACTTAGTGCCTACACCATGGCAGCTATTCTTGTTGTAGATGCTGGACACACAGCGAGCATTCCCACAGGTCACTGTCTTCCCAGAGGTTACACTGTACGTCGCAAGACAACATTTTTTTTATTATGTTGAGCTGGGCCTGGTGGCACATGTCTGTAATCCTAGTACTTGGGAGGCGGAGACAGGTGGATCACAAGTTCAAGAACAGCCTCAGCAATGTAGCGAAACTCAGCAACCTAGCGAGACCCTGTTTGCAAACAAAAAGTAAAAAGGGCTGGGGGTGTAGCTCGGAGGTAGAATGTCCCTGGGTTCAATCCCAAGTACCAAATAATAAAAATAAATAAAATAGGAATATTGTCCAACCCAGGACTAGTTCTGATCAAGATGAAGTCAAGTGCAACTTGTGAAGTAAGAGCACAAGACAAGGGACATTAAGGAACCAAAGGACACTGATCCCTGAGAGATGAGAATAATCCAAGTGAGGCCCCGCTTACCGCCTGGATGAGGCAGGCCATAGCACGGGACTAGGGTCTGAGCTGAGAGGCAGAGTAAAGGAGAGGGGAGACATGCAAAGAGGAGAAGAACAGAGATGTGCGGAGGGTGCCTCCCGAATACCCGTCAAGATCCAGAGCTCTGCCCCCTCCCTGAGAGAAGCTCCTGCCCCTTTGGAGTCAGGCCTGGGAACACGCCCCTTGCTCCCCACGCCTTTCCCCTGGCAACCAGGGCTCACGATTCTTCCATAATAGATTAATCCTGCCTGCTGGAGAAGTGCATATGAATGAAACGTACAGTGAGCTGGGGGTCTGGCTCCATGTTGCTCAGCAGGGGGTTTTTGTTCCATGTGTCAGTAGCATGTTCCATCTCACCGCCGAGCAGCTCTCCATGGTACAGATGTAACACAACTCTGCCGAGAGACAGCTGAGCTATTCCCTTCTGTTGCTATTATAATAAAAGTGCTATGAATATGCTTGTACATGTCTTTTTTAAAACATATATTTTCATTTCCTGTACATAAAAACCCAACAGTAGTTAGTATTGCTGGGTTATGGGACATATTTAACTAAATGAGAAATGGCTTGACTGATTTTCAAAGTGGTTGTACTGTTTTGCAAGTCCACCAACAATGTATAAGAAATCTACTTGACCCATGTCCTCATCAACATTTGATGGCAGTATTTCAAATTTCTGCCATTCTATTGGGTATATATGGTTTTAATCTGCATTTCCCTGATGACTACTGATGGTGTTGAATACGTTACGTGCTTTGTTAGCCTTTTGCCCATTTCTTAATTCAGCTGTTTATTTTTCTTATGGAGCTATAGGAACTCCTTATGTATTCTGTATACAAATCCTGTCAGATATATATTTTACAAATGATTTCTCCCTTTTCATTTTATTAATGGTATCTTTGATAAACACAAGTTTTAAATTTTGATGAAATCAATGCTTTTCCTGTTATGGTTATTTATGAATCTAGTTATTTTCTGTCTATCCATTCTAGAATGTGAATCATGGTTTATTTTATCCATCCCATATATCCCAAGAGCCCAGAACAATTCCAAGCACTTACAAGGTACTAAAATGAATGAATGCCTCTTTATGATGAAAGAAGTGTCTAATATCCAAGTATTTACAGATGAAATGAAAAATGTCTGAGAGAGCTTTGAAACAGTCCAGGAGAGGGGTACCGTGACACTCAGCACTGATGATGATTAAAGCTGAGTGACAGGCACACAGGGATTCATTACACTACTCCATCAACTTTTTCATCCGTAGGTATATGTTCACGTTTGAAAGTACCTGCAAACAGAAGCTCTATTTAAAAGCATGCTGATGCTTACTCTATGACAGCGTATCCTGCCTTCCTTTTGAAAACACAGCCTAGCCCACAGGCGGCCACCTTCGCCATGGGCAGAGCAGGGGCTCCTCCCTCCGCAGTGCTGCAGTGCACGTGGAGAACCCACCAGAGCTGACTCACCTACAGCACACGCCCTCCTCAGAGGGAATGTGCTGCGAGGGCCTCCACTCAAGCATTTGTAGAGACAAAAGAACGACAACTACGTTAATGGGCAGAAGCAAAATAATGAGACCCTTTATTATCTTCTATATAATGGCTCCAAAAGTCTAAAACAAAAGGAAGCAATGTTCAACATTTGTTATTTCCCAACTGATTTTTAAATTAATGAAGTAACCAACATCTCATTACATCAAGAAACAACAAACATTCGACAATCGTCTATCGAGTGCCCACCATATGAAAGATAGAAATGCATTATCTATTGAGATAATATTCTAGGGGGAGCCCTAAGACATACACACCTATGAACTCTAACCCCAGGCCCCATACGATGTGTGTCATATAAACTAAGATCTATAGCAGCATAAATGTGCAGGACAAACTTCCAAATAGAATATTCTAATAATTCAAAAAATTTGTACTAAAACCCTGAAGAAACTAAGCCTATTTGTTTTCTTTTACTGAGGAAGCAAGTACGAGCAGTTAAACTCCCAAGGGGCAGGCAGGAGTGAGCAAGTTTTACACGCACAGTGAGCATGCAGGGTGGTTCGCAGGCCAGATGCCACAGCTGGCCATTGCAGAGTAGCTTACAAGGCAGGTGGCATCAGCGCAGCCCAAACCAGAGACAGCCGACATGCAGGCGTTGAATTTTATTCAGCATTTCCAAAAGGGAGTCACCAAGACACTGCACCATTTTAGGAAGATGTAAGATGTAATTTTTCAAGAGGTAAGACACACTGGAGGTAGAGGAAGTCAAGAAGCAGAAAGAGCTCATAACAGTTGAAGTTACAAAGTCCAGAACTAGCAGGAAGTCAGTGAGCAGGAGCACAGAGCAGTTTAATAAGTACCTTGGAGGACTCTGAAAGGACTAAATGGCAGTGAGTTTACCCTAATATAATTTTTTAAATGCATTAGAAAAGGTTATTAGAACAAGTATCATACAACAAATGGAGTGGCAGGGAGGTCTGTTTTAAATAATTCAAAAACCACCTCATTGGGACAATTTAAGGGCTCATTTTTCTGAGGCATATTTCATTCATTCACTCAACAAACACTTACTGAAAGCTAACTATGTACCAAAAAGCAAGTCTGACTCTCTCAGAAACAGAGTGAAACAATAGAGCAGACAGGGACTCTCTGCCACTGCTCAGGAGAAAGCATAATCCCCTGTCTTTCCAAAAGGATGGGCACTTGTAATCAGGTGGGAAATAAAATAAGTGGGGCAAGGTGACATACGACTGTAATCCCAGTACTTGGGAGGCTGAGACAGGAAGATCGCAGGTTCGAGGACAGCCTCAGCAACTTAGTGAGGTCCTCACAACTTAGTGAGACCCTGATTCAAAATAAAATAAATAAAAATAGGACTGGGGGTATAGCTCAGAGGTAGAACACCTCTGGGTTCAAAACCCAGGACCAAGAAAAAAAGAAACAGAAGGAAGGAAGGGAAGGAGGGCTGGAGAGAAAAGGACAGAAGGGAGGGAGGAAGGAAGGAAAAGAGGGAGGGAAGGGGGGAGGGGTAAAGGGAAGGATGGACATGAGTCTCAGATTTCTTCCCACAGCAGGGTTTCAAGACTGAGAAGACCCAGGAGGTAACTGGATTGGCATGGATTAAACCCAACCTTTGTCAAGGTTTCCTATATAAGGTCACCATTGAACACATGTCCTTTCTGTGCCACAAATATTTTCAAATACACAATTATAAATATATATCTTATCCGAATCCTCAAGTATTTGTTCCTTGACTTAAAAAATTAGTTACCCTTAACTTTATTACCTTCATTTTCACTAATAAAATATTAACTCACCAAGAAACTGTCACAAAAGAGAGTCCCTGCTCTAACTTAAATAGTTCTCTGCTATGGTTTCAAAGGAAAACCAATGTTTCTAGAAAGAAATGAAAACACTCTTTTTGAGAACAATAGTAAAACAAATCAACAGCAGCCTTCTGAGGACACCTGGTGGCCACTTCCCACAGGATGTGTCTATGTTTTAAAGAAAGCATTTCAGGAAGCATTAGAGCAATGTAACAATTATTCAGCCATTTCAAATGCTAGCTGTACCACAGGCAGCATGCATGGTATTTTTTCCCTTAATTTTCACCCTTTTTGTTCCTCTTTTCACTCATTCCAACAGCTCGTCTTCACGTCTCTAGGCCTTTTTTCTAAGGGGTGCGTGTGACGACAGCTGCAGCTCCCGCTCTCCCAGTGACAAACACACACACTCACACCCACGGGCTTCTCCCTCACTACATGACGAGGCCCCATAAGCACCCATCTTCTTCCTCCTGTCCCACCCCCTCACCCCGCACTTTTGGGGGACTTACCCAAATTAGTGGTGCAGGACTATGAGCTTAGCCATTTCGCCAGGATCACCTAACACCACGGTCGGGTGCGCATATGCCAGGGTGGATACACACACATGCACGCACAAAAATGCCTGAGGATCTCTTGTCCTTTCCCTCTGAGGAGTTCAGAGAGGATCCTCCTGGAGGATCAAGGTAGGACTGCCCACAAATCTACGGAGAACTGCGAGGGCAAAACTGAGCAAGAGGAGGGTAAGGGGAAATCAGTGGGGCGCTCCTGTGTCTTTCTTAATCTACCATTTCCAACTGGACCCCGGATTGGAACTACATCATTACACTATTACTTAATAAAGCACACGCATCTGTCAATAGGAAGCTCTGTTCTACGGATGTAGTTACAGAATACCGTGTATGTAAGCCAAGGGCAACCAAAGGTACTGCATTCCACTCCCACCAGGCCTCTCCCATCAGGAACATCAAAAGACCTCTGATTCTACAAGGAAAAAGATTATTCTTGCTGGGCAAGGTGGTGCATGCCTGTAATCGCAGTCCTTGGGAGGCCGAGACAGAAGGATCGCAAGTTCAAGGCCAGCCTCAGAAACTTAGCGAGCTCCACAGCAACTTAGTGATACCCTGTTTCAAAAGAATAAGAAATAGCCAGGCGTGGTGGCGCACGCTTGTAATCCCAGTACTTTGGGAGGCGGAGACCGGAGGATCCAGGTTCGCGGCCAGCCTCAGCTCTCTCTCTCTCTCTCTCTCTCCCTCTCCCTGTCTCTCTCTCTCCCTCTCTCTCTCTCTCTCTCTCTCTCTCTCTCTCTCCTTAG
>PVJS01019264.1:0-33897 GCA_004027185.1 Glis glis | reverse complement strand
TCCTCCTCCTCTTCCTCCTCCTCCATCTTCTTCCCCCCCTCTCTTTCTCTCTCTCTCTCTCTGTCCTGGGGATTGAACCCAGAGGCATTCTACCTCCAAGCTACACCCCCAGCTATTTTTTATTTTTTGTTTTGAAACAGGGTCTCACTAGGTTGCCAAGAGGCTTGATAAATTGCTGAAGCTGGTCTCAAACCTTCATCCTCTTGTCTCAGCCTCCCAAGTACTAGGATTGCAAGCATGCACCACCACACCCAGTATCTACCTCCCTTCTTCCCTCCCTCCCTCCCACTCTCTTACTTTCTTAACTGGGGATTGAACACAGAGGCATTCTACCTCCAAGCTACACCCCAGCAATTTTCTTTAATTTTGAAACAGGGTCTCATTAAATTGCTGAGGGTCTTGCTAAGTTGCTGAGGCTGTCCTTGAACCTGCAATCTTCCTGTCTCAGCCTCACAAATATTGCGATTACAAGCATGTGCCATCATACCCAGATATGCTCTTTTTTGATAATTAAAAGACCCAGTAGCCTGGCGTTGGTGGCTCATGCTTGTAATCCCAGTACTTGGGAGGCTGAGACTGGAGGATCGCAGGTTCACAACCAGCCTCAGCTACTTAGTGAGGCCCTCCACAACTTAGTGAGACCCTGTTTCAAAATAAAGAATAAAAAAAATAGGGCTTGGGGTGTAGCTCAGAGGTAGAATGCCCCTGGTTTCAATCCCCAGTACTGCAAAAAAAAAAACCCCAAAAACAAAAAACAAAAAAACCCAGTAAATTAAAGTAGATAGACATTTAATTTATTCACTGGATTTTGTTGTTGCTATTGTCTGAAATCTTGTGCCCCCCAAATTTTGCATTGAAATGTAGTCCCCAGTGCTTCAGTAGTATTAAGAGGTGAAGCTTTTAGGATATGATTCGGTCATCAGAGTGGAGTAGATAGAATGTGATGAGTGCCTTTATAAAAGAGGCCTGAGGGAGCTTGCTTGCCCCTTCCATCATCTGAGGAGCAAGCCCTCACCAGACACCACATCTACTGGTGCCTTGATCTTGAACTTCCCGGCCTTCAGAACTGTGAGCAATAAATTTCTGTGGTTTATAAATTGCTATTCAGGCCAGGCGTGGTGGCAAATGCCTCTAATTATAGTACTTCGGAAGCTGAGACAGGAGGATCACAGTTTTGAGCACTGCCTCAGCAAGTAGTGAGACTCTCATCAGCATAGTGAGACCCTGTTTTAAAATAAAAATAGAAAAAATAGGGCTGGAGGGGTTGCTCAGTGTTAGAATGACCCTGGCTTCAATACCTAGTACCACAAAAAAGGAAAATTATAAATTGCTACTTAGCCTAAGGTATTTTGTTACAGTGGCCTGAAAGGACTATGACAATTGTCATAAACCTATTATGATGTCTTTTTCTCTCTCTCCCTCCCCTCTCCCTTTTCTTTTTGCTTTCTGTGAAAAGGAATATATGTTTTGGTTTTTATTTAGCCTTGAGAAAACTTATGGTTCTGAAAGAAATGTTGACTGGCTTGCTATAATATCATTTCTAGACTTTCAAGGCAAATGCAAAATTGTTTTTGAAGCCAAACTTGCTGCTGTGCTGGAAAGGACTCTGGGTGGAGGACTTTCTATCCTTCCAGGCTTAGGGCCTCTCAGAGGAAACTCTCAGAGCTACCACATCAGGATTGGGATGCTTTATTAGAATATTTCATCTTTCTTCTTTTTTCCAATCCTCCTTCCATTTATACTATTAAAATAATGACTTGCATGTAAGAAACTCCAGGCTGGTCCTGGGAGAGCTAAAATCTCTTCCTGGCTCTTGGTGTAGGTGATGGTACGACATTAGTCAAGACGCACAGGTCACTCCAGGCATCACCTTTCCTTTTCATATGTTCAAGCATTGGGTTTAAGTATGTTTCGTTTTTTAAATTTTCCTTTCCATATCTTAGATATAGGTTTTTTTCTTGCTATGTGCTTAGCTTTATTTAATCTCTGGATTTGAGGGGAAAGAAAAGCATGGTTAGAAAATAGTCCTTGAAGAGAACATAGAAGTGTAAGAGTTGGAGAAATGGGAAGATTAACTGGTCACCATTCTTCTTTAAGGTCCATCTGCTAAAAGGTAGCAAAAGAGTTTCAGGCACAACTCTCAGCCTCCCCAAATTTAAACACTGGTTAGATTAAGTCTGAACATGTGTTTCTGTTGCTAAGAGGATGCAGTATCCAGTATCCTGAAAGATGCAAGTTCATAGTGAATAATTTTTCATGGGGGAATGCAAAGCTCAAGTGAGATAAAACAGAATGGGATGCACAGTGAAGTACCGGAAACATGTTTAAATATTCAAAACATAGGAGGTAAAGAACGTACTGACTCCTAACTAAGTCCTAGGCTGTAACTACATATGCACATTCCTTATGGAAATTGGAGCTCTTTTTATGAAGTAATTACTGAGTTTTTAGAGTAGTTTATGAACATTGGTTTTATTAAAAATAAGATATTAACCTTAATGAACAAATTGTTGGGATTTTTTTTGTGGTACTGGGGATTGAACTCGGGGGCATTCCACCTCCAAGCTATACCCCCAGCCCTATTTTTTATTCTTTATTTTGAAACAGGGTCTCACTAAGTTGTGGAGGGCCTCACTAAGTAGCTGAGGCTGGCTGCGAACCTGCGATCCTCCCGTCTCAGCCTCCCAAGTACTGGGATTACAAGTGTGTGCCACTATGCCCAGCGTGGGATAATCCGAAAAAGAATTTTACCTTTAAAGGTAAGGCAATTTAATTTCACTTGGAGATTGCACCAAGGAACTACTTAACCTTATAAAGAAAATTTTAAAAGTTATGTTATCATATCGAGAATCTGCCTCTGCTAAGAACCTTTTCCAGGGACTTGTATTATGGGAAAGAGAATTCAAGCTCTTTGTTGAACTTTCTTTTCTATTTTCTTCTTTCAGGTCCCTGTAACCTGATAAAAAAACATTTTTAAAAATAAAATTCCAAACCACTTCATAAAAGCATAAAAAAGCCCACATCATAGTAAATATACATTTTTTGAATCCAGTAATTGGTAAAAGATACAATACATAAAAATGCCTATGATTTTAGACCATTTTTAATAGAATTTGATTAATTAGATCTAGCAGCTCCACACATTTGAAACATAGTGCATATATTATCTGGAGAGACTCTTCATACTACAATAATGTCAGCATGTGAAAGCATTGGGTGATACCGTGTATCATCTCCACAGGGCCCAGGGTCCAATGGGGAACCTGTCTACTACTGTGGAACAATGACACCCAGCCAGGTCCTGGAGGGGAAGCCCGGAGATGCAAGGCAGTTGCACTGTCCCCTCGGTAGTTAGTATTATGAAAACAAAGAGTATATGGAAAGAATAGGCTGCCTTTTCCCCCTCAAACTGCCCTAAAATTTGTAAACTGCCCAGCTATCTCCCCACAATCCCTCAGCACTACTCTAAGAACAGTGGTTACTGCACTTGGTGGGTTCATGCACAGGGAACATTTAAACAAAAACACATAAATGCTGAGAGAAATGGGAAATAGTATGATTAAGGCTGAGACAGGAGGATGGAAGTTTCAAGGCCAGTATATGGTAATTTAGCGAGACCCTGTTTCAAAATAAAAAATAAAAAAAGGGATGGTGGTGTAGTGCAGTGGTAGAATGCCCCTGGGTTCCATTTCCAGTACCACCCTCCCCCCAAAATAAGGGTTTTAGCTGGGCACAGTAGTGCATGCCTGTAATCCCAGTACTTGGGAGGCTGAGACAGGAGGATCACAGGTTAATGTCAGAATCAGCAACTTAGTGAGACCCTGTTTCAAAAGAAAATATAAAAAATGCTGGAGATGTAGCTTAGTGGTAGAGCACTCTTGGGTTCAACCCCCAGTGACACAAAAATATAACTTATGTGTATTTGTTTATTTATATATTATGAATTTGATTATACAAAACATTTTTCCTCACAAACCAGCTCAACTTCCCAACATAATTCCCATAATCAAATATTTTGTTTTCAAGTATGAAACTCTGCTTAGTTTTATTTCTCATGGCAGTGAGTTTCTTAGTAATACAAATATACCTGGAATTCTGTTTTAAAAATTATTGTAATGCTTTCCTTTGCCTTCTTAAAATGTAATACTATACATTTAAAATTACATCTTCAATTATAAGCACCCATTGATGATGGAACATGAAAATTTTTGATGCAGGAGCTTAAAACCGATGAACATGTAAAATATTCATACTCAAAGAAAATACTTGAAATGATCAAAGGCAAATAGAATTTCCCCTGAAGATTCCTTCACTGAACTTGGCAGTAAAAAGGCAGCATGACTCCAGGCACAGTAGGGTTGGCAGTGAGTAGCCACGGTCAATCAAACAATGTGGAATGTGCTCAGCTTCTGGGTTGTGTGTGGCGGCAAATTAGCCTCAACATCTTAGTGGCTAAACAGTACAATGACTTATTTCTTACTTGACCAGATGGCTGTGGGTTCAGTGACTCTGGGGCAACTTTCTTTCAGACAGGCAATCAGGGATCTGGTCTGTTTCCATATTGGGAATCATCTGAAGACAGATTTTTCAATTTCATATAAATAGAGAGTAGAATATTGGTCACCAGGGCTGGGAAGGATGGGGGAAGGCGGACAGAGGGTGATAGGATAATGGGTACCAAAATAAATTTCCATAGGAGGAATAAGTTCTAATGTTCTATAGCACAGTAGGATGACTATAGTTCATTATGGGTTTATTATATGTTTTATTAAAAAACTAGAAGAGTTCAAGTTTTCCAGCACAAATAAATGATAAATATTTAAGGAGATGGAAATGCAAGTTACCTGATTTGGTCATTACACATTCCATACATGCACCCGGTTATCACACTATACTCCATAAATATGTATGATTGTTGTGTGCCAACAACAACAACCTAAAAGACAGCACAGCTTTCATATTTAGAAAATCATGTACTAGCTCTTAAATGTTTTGACTTAGAAATTCCATTTGTTATTTTTTTTTATAGCTCAGACTAGTTATGTGCATGTATCTAACTACAAGTGTGTAAGGAAATGTGGAGGTGCACATGGATATCTGGTGAGCAGTATGTGTCCCTGCCAGAGATGCTTCTCTCAGCACAAGTCTTTTGGTGCATGTGTGTGCAAAAACGTTTCAAACATTGATATGGCTTGCAGGGTGTATTGGTCAGATCAACAGAATTCACAGAATGAAGAAAGGAAGGGAGGGGGGGAAAAGGATTTATTAGATTAGCTCACAATGTAGTCCTGAATTTCGACCGCACGTGAAAAAGTCAGAGGAATCAGCAGCTGGTCGGGTGGTCTAAGATCCGGAGCCCCAGGATTGAAGCAACCACCAATTCAGTCCAGTCCAAGATGTGAAGATAAGGAAGCTCTTCGGAGAAACGATGGTGAAGTTTCAGTTCAAAGAGCTGGAGGCCAATGATCTCAGACGAGAGCAGAAGATCAAGAAGTTCTCCAAGGAAACGGCGAAGTTGGAGACTGATGATCTCAAATGAGAGCAGATGCGTTTTCCTCAGGAAGAGTCGCAGCTCAGCTCTACGCAGCTTTCTCCTTCTTTTTATCTAAGTCCTGCACCTATCAGAACCCTGCACCCACATTTAGGGCAGGACTTCCGGTTCAATCTGCTGTTATACAACCAAAGTCACACGATCTTAAGAGGGTCAAGTTGACAAACCAGACCAACTATGACACAGGGACAAGCTATGAGTAGCTATATAAAACCAACCACTTAAATTATGAAGGAAATTCACTGAAAAGTTTCAAACCAACAAAAGCACACGATAACTGAAACAGAATTTTTTTTAAAAAAAATTAAAGCTCCCTTTAAAATCAGTTTCAAAATTGTGAACAATGAAGCTAATGACCAGGCAAATCTATAGATTTGGCCAAAACATGTTTTGTCTAAAAGATGGATATCCAAGCTGAAACAATTGACCTTTTTGAACCATATCATCAAAGGACACATTTTCATATGTTCAAAACACTTACTCAAATTAAACATGCTAAAGACAAACATTATTGATCTAGACTTACATTGATTTTTGTTAACTGTTACAATGAGATAATGTGTGAAGTCATGTTTCTGTACAAAGTGCAAACAAAAATATTTCAACAAGATATGTGAGTTTTTAGTGAACAACAAATGAAAAAATAATAATGGGGCCAAATCACTCATTTGTGAAATTGTGGGGATGCTCATCTCTTGAATTTATTAGCTAACACCACATCATTTATTAAAAAACACATGATCTAAAAAAATTAGCCTTTTCACTTAGTATGTTTAACAGAGTGGTAAAAAAGACAGATTGTAGGTTTTTGTTTTTGTTTTTGTTTTTACTGAGAACAATAGCATTGCCTCTTATCAAAACTGAAGTTCTAGGGTTGTATGAAGAAATTTGATCTCGAGGACCATGAACCATTTGAGACCTTTAATTTACATGTGATAAAAGTTACAGTCTCAGAGGTAAAATGTCACTTTCTTCATTGAAAATGTTTTTTGAAAAATAATCTTGAGATTGTAAAATATACTGACCCTAGACTAAGGAGGCCATCAGTCTTCCTTATGTCTTTGGTTATGTTTCTCAAGATTGTATGACAGTAGCCTGAAATTTCTGCTGCATCCCATTATCCTTATAGTTGCATTTTAAGTATCTCCCTTTGATGATTTCCCTTCATAGCTTATAATGTAGTAAAAACAAAGAAATACACACAGCACATGTACAAACCTCTTGTCATCTTATCCACATACTTATGAGATTCTGGGATTTCTAAAAATATTATTAGTTGAAGAGAGAAGAGAAAATTGACAAAAATTGAAACTGATATTTGGTAGAAGCTTGGTTCAATATACTTTTGCAAAATTGATGTATTAGTTACAATTGCATCTTATTTATTTACTATAAGACATGCTTTTGCTAATTTTTCCTGGCAGTAGATACTTTTAAATATTGTTTCTATATTCAAGTAAACATACACAATAGAACACACGAGTTCTAATAGAGAACTGTGTTCTGGAGATCCCCATTAGGCTGGCCAAGACCATTAGGTCTGCATTGTTATCTGAAGCCTTCTCCAGCAGAATCCTGCTTCATTTCCCTAATGTTCATAGACATTGCCTTCCCCCAAAGCTCTGGCATTCCTAATAGCACCTTGAATGCATTCTTACTTCAGGACCTGAACTGACACAAAAGACTCCAGAAGTAAAAACTGGATGGCAACAAGGCGTTAATCCTAGGTGGTATGTGAAGCACAGATAGTATGAAAGAGAGAGAGACAGAGACTGAGAGACAGTGGGAGAGAGAGAGAGAGAGAGAGAGAGAGAGAGAGAGAAGAGAAAAGAGGAGAGAGGAGAGAGAGGGAGGAGGAGGGAGGAGCCAGGATTCAAACCCAAGTTCAGACTCAGGGTCCATGCACTTAATCACTCTGCTCAGTTGAATGCTTGAATTTTAAGACAAGTCAGGATCTGTTTTATGTGTAATCTATGCATTTACAAAATGTTAGTGACCAAACAAAGTAATTTACTGCATGAGCTGCCAGTTAGGACTTCTGGACTAGGCTTTAATATAAACAGAAGGGCTGTAGCAGTGAACAAAATAAAATGAAATTTAATACTGTAGGAGAATAACTACAATAACTGCAGGCAGATATTTGGGAAATTCTCAAATGTCAAGGCATAGAAAATTGTCAGGCACAGGTAGTGCCTAAATTTTTGTTTCTAAAGACCATTCTTCAACAGTGATGATGATGATCATCATCATCCCAGGGAAAGTCTGATTCCAGGGCAGGGAAAGTAGGAGGATGAGCCTAAAACACCATGTGGTACCAGAAAATAAGAAAATGATTAAATCACAACGGACACAAAAAACATCTTCAAGGACCTTTAGATGGCCAAATCTAGGAAAATTTGAGCAAAAAATTAAATGATGTCAATAGTGCATTATAAGCCATAGAATAAAATAAATATATATGAGTCCATACCAATATAAATAAATAATTGAATATATAAATAAATGAGGGAGAAGGGAAAGCTCTTGCTAATAGTTGAATTCTAATTAATAAATGTAAATGATCATGGCAATAGAATACCACTGTTTGACAAACACCACAGTAATAATTGTTTCAGACAACAACAATAAACACATGCTAAACTATCAGTGAAAATATGACGTTGTAAGAAGAACATTCATAGTCTAAAAGTGTCTCATCATAAAACACTTATTAATTGCTATCTTAGAACCTGTTATGTTGCTACAACAGAATATCATAGACTAAGTCACATAAAAAAGTAAGTTTATTTAGTTCATGGCTCTGGAGGCTGGTAAGTCCAAGGGCACAGGGGTGACGTCTTGTGATTGCTTTTGTGCCATGTCATAACAAGGCAGGTGGCGGAAGGGCAGGTGAGTGCATGCAAAAGAGAAAGAATAAGAGGCAGTATCACTTTTATAACAATGCTCTTCAGTGATAATAGCATGAAATCACTCATAAGGGCTCCACCCTCATGACCTAATTGCATCTCACTAGGTCCCACCTCCCAACACTGCTGCATTGAGGATCAAGTCCCAACACATGAATTTGGGGAGCACATTAGAATCATAGCAATAACAAAGATAAAAATAATAGCTTTATGGTGGAAAAACCTGGCAGACACCACCTTAAACAAGTCATCAAAGATAGCATTATCAATAGTTAGACATATTTACATAATATGCCTTCTACAATGTGATGAAAAGGGCATAAGTTCACTTCTGTGATGTTTTTGTCAAAAGTAAATAACCTAGAACTGCGGATAAAATAGGACTGTGCATGCAGCTCTGAGGTAGAATGTCCCTGGATTCCATCCCCAGTACAACACAAACAAAACAAAACAAAACAAAACAAAAAAACAGCCGGGCGTGGTGGTGCACACTTGGAATCCCAGTACTTTTTTTTCTTTTAGTTTAACATTGTTTTTGAGAGTCATCCATATGGGTGCATATAGCTGTATTTTAATTTTCATTTCCCTTTCTTTTTTCTTGTGGAACTGGGGATTGAACACAGGGGTATTCTACCTCTGAGCTATACAGCCAACCCTATTCTATTTTTTTAATTTGAAACAGGGTCTTGCTAAGTTGCTGAGTTTGGCTGCAAACCTGCAATCCTCCTATCTCAGTATCCCAAATATTGGAATGACAGTTGTACACCACCACCACTACACCTGGCTTAATTTTAATTTCTTTATAGCATTCCATTTTATGAATGTAGCACAACTTTAATTTTTTTGTGTGTGTGGTGCTGAGGATTAAACCCAGGGCTGTGTAGACTGTAACTTTATTAATAAATCCTACTTGATGGGCTTTGGGTTTTTTCCATTTTTTTCTATTATAAGTAGTAGTGCTATAATATTTGTTGTTATTCATGTTTCCTGATGAACATAGGTAAGAGCTTTTCTAGGTTTTATATCTAGGACTGAGATTGTTAGGCTATAGGGAACATGCATGTTCAACTATATTAGGTAATTAAAAAGTGTTTTCTGTGGTACTGGAGATTGTTTTTTTGAAGTGTTTATGCCAATTTATATTTTACCACAAAGAATGAGAATTGTCATTGTTCACATCATCATCAAAATTGGAGTTTGGTGTAATACCAGTACTTTGGGAGGCGGACACTGGAGGATCCGGGTTCGTGGCCAGCCTCAGCTCTCTCTCTCTCTCTCTCTCTCTCTCTCCCTCTCCCTGTCTCTTTCTCTTTCTCTACTTAGTGAGGCCCTCTGCAACTTCGTGAGACCTGGTTTCAAAATAAAGTATAAAAAATAGGGCCGGGGGTGTAGCGCAGAAGTAGAACGCCCCTGGGTTCAATCCCTGGTACCGCAAAAAAAAAAAATTGAGTTTGGATTTATTAGTCTTTTTTCTCTGATATGGTGACACAATAAGATAATTCGTTAAGGCTTTAATTTTAATTGAAAATTTAATTCCAGCTGTGTGCAGTGGTGCACGCCCGTAATCCCAGCTATTCAGGAGGCTAAGGCAGGGGGATCACAAGTTCAAGGCCAGCCTGGGAAACTTAGTGAGGCCCTATCTTAAAATAAAAAATAAAAAGGGCTAGGGATGCAGTTCAGTGGTATAGCAGCCCTGAGTTTTTTGTTTGTTTGCTTGTTTTTTTGGTCTTTTGGTACTGGGGATTAAACCTGGGGGCATTCTACCTCTGAGTTACACCCTTAGTTATTGTTGGGGCATCTGTCGGGGCACCAGGCTCCTGGGACCAGCCCGAGGGTGATGCGATGCTGAAAGGGGGGCAGAAGCCGATCAGTCCAAAAAACACATACTTCTGAACCGGGAGACATGTCTGGCAAGATCTTGTTTATTAGAAGGCCAAATCTCTCTTTTATAGTAGAGGCAATACAGGAAATTCGCAATCAGTAGGGTGTGGCACCATGCCCCCCTGTAACCTATCATAGGTAGATGCATCTGTCGTCTGTGAGCACGGAAGGAGGTAATCACCTATCATAGCCCTCCTGAGGCTAGGTGGGGCTATCTGTGGGACCTCCCTCCGAGTCCGCCAGCGCCATCTTTGCCATTAATATGCTGAGTTACTGCCACGTGGGAGAGGCCCAGTACTCTAGAGCAGGCTTCTGCCAGTCCACCAGGCCCTTTCATGGCACTGGGTAGAGACCCCTACAAGTTATTTCAATTTTTTATTTAGAAACAGGGTCTCCCTAAGTTGCTGAGGGTCTCGCTAAGTTGCTGAGGCTGGCCTTGAACCTGCTACTGTCCTGTCTCAGACAGGGGGAATAGACTCCAGTAGAATGATAGAGGGATTTAGGAGAAGTAGGTAAGGAGACTTGATGAAGGAAACAGTTAAAATAATGCTATGTATTTGTACAAAATTATCAATGCCAATCTCAATAACACGTACAGGGAAGAGGGGAGGGAGTGGGTAGGAGCCAGAGGGAAACACACCAAGTCCTGTGTGCATGTATGTTCTTATCACTCCAAACCTCATTATGATGTATAATTACAATGCACCAGTAAAAGTATATTTTAAAAGATCTGTTACTCAATTTCTCTCTAGCTTCTACATATAAAACATACAACTGTTTGCTTTCTGAGACTGGCTAATCTCAGCATAATATTCTCTAGTTCCATCCATTTTCCTGAAAATGACATAATGTTGTTCTATATAGCTTAGTAAAATTCCATTGTGTATATATACCATAGTTTTGTAATCCATCCTTTGCTGGACACCTAGGCTGTTTCCATAATTTGTCTATTGTGAAATGTGCTGCTAGAAACATGGATATGCTTGCACCACTATGATATTATGACCAGAAAGACCTTATTAAATACACAAATTGTCTTAATAAGGTCAATCTCTAGGGTGATGTTAAAAATTGAGGCTTCATGCTTTGGGTATGTTTGGGAAGATTAATGGTTGACAGATTTTGTATATGATCATAATAAAAATGTAAAGAAATGCAAGAAACAGACTTTTGTATGCCACCAAATAGTTAATAAATTATTTTTCTGGAAAAATTCTTGGTATATATTCATTTTGTTCTTTTAGTTTTTGTTCATCTTATAGTCTCTGTTGATTTCTTTGAACATAAACTGCAACATAATATTTTTGAGATATTGCCCTACACTTGATAAAATAAAGTTACCTGCTTTACCTAGTATAATGTTTTAGATTTAGAATGTCCCCTTAGCCCTCATGGAAATAGGGCAGCCTTGTTGGAGTTGAGGCTTGGTTGCCAAGGAGGGGTCCCTGGGGGTGTGGCTTTGGGAATTATATAAAGTCCCCCTTCCTCTTGTTCTCTGTCTGGCTTCTGGTCTCCAGGATGTGAGAGCAGAGCCTTGCTCTCTCTTCTCTCTGCTTCCCGCTGCCATGCCCTGAGCTCTGCAGACCCAGCCTCATGTGGACCAAATCTCTGAAATCCATAAAAACTGTAAACAAATAAATATTCCTTCCTCTAAGTTATGTGGTCAGTTGTTTTGGATTACAGCAGTGAGAATGTTGAACAAGACATCTTAGCTATATTTGTATGGTTTATCATATGCTCATTTGCCAGCTTATCCTCCATAACAAACAGTCATTATTTATTTCATTGATCTTCAACTGATTTCACAAAGATATTAAATTACTTTCCTAAAGTTGCAATCCTGCCTGGTGGGGTTTCTCCTACTAAATGGAAACTGAAAGTTAAATTGTGGGAAACCTATGATAGATTAGAATATGTAGTTGTTTGCTTTTAGTAACTCCACACTGCCTGTTATGGTTTGGACATGGAACAGACCCCAGAGAAACTCAGGTGTTGACAATGCACAGTGTAACCTCTGACTTGAGGCCACATCCTTTGTGATGTCTTGTGATGATTAGCTGTTCTTAGTTGTAAGGTACTTAAGCTCATCAGTCTCTATCATCTATGCTTTTTGTGTCTAGTTTAAGATCTGTCTTACTCTGAGGTTATAAAAATATTCTCTATTGTCTTCTAAAGGTTTTATAGTTTTGTCTTTAATATTTGGTTTGGTACCTAATTAACTTGGAATTCACATATAGAGTGCATATATATTAATTTTAGGGCTGACTTATCAAGTTCTACCAAATAAACTTATTGGAATTACTTTAGATCTATAGATTCATTTAGGAAGAACTGATGTGTTGATGATATCAAGCTTTTAATTTATGAAATGATATTTTTCTTTTCTTTTTTAAAAATTTTTTTTGCAGTACTGGGGATTGAACCCAGAGGCATTCTACCTCTGAGCTACACCCCCAGCCCTATTTTTTATACTTTATTTTGAAACAGGGTCTCACTAAGTTGCGGAGGGCCTCACTAAGTAGCAGAGGCTGACCGTGAACCCGGATCCTCCGGTCTCAGCCTCCCAAGTACTGGGATTACAAGCGTGTGCCACCATGCCCGGCGATATTTTTCTTTTTTATTTAAATTTTCTTTAGCATATTTCAATATTTATGCTTTTCTCTTTAAAACACTTGTACTTTTGTACCTCTTTTGTTAGTTATTTCTAAAAAATACTTTAAAAAGTATTTGTAGCCGGGCATGGTGGCGCACACTTGTAATCTCAGTACTTTGGGAGGCGGAGACCCGAGGATCCAGGTTCGCGGTCAGCCTCAGCTCTCTCTCTCTCTCCCTCTGTCTTTCTTTCTCTCTCTCTCTCTCTCTCTCTCTCTCTCCCTCTCTCTCTCCCTCTCTCTCTACTTAGTGAGGCCCTCCGCAGCTTCATGAGACCCGGTTTCAAAATAAAGTATAAAAAATAGGGCCGGGGGTGTAGTGCGGAGGTAGAACGCCCCTGGGTTCAATCCCCAGTACTGCAAAAAAAAAAGTATTTGTAATTTTTGCTGCTTTTTATTTTTGATGCTTTCAATTTTGATACCTTTTATAGGTATCATTTTTTTTTTTCAGTACCCGGGATTGAACTCAGGGGCATTCTACCTCCGAGAAACACCCTCAGCTCTATTTTTTATTCTGTATTTTGAAATGGTCTCACTAAGTTTTGGAGGGCCTCACTAAGTAGCTGAGGCTGGCTGCGAACCTGCAATCCTCCTGTCTCAGCCTCCTAAGTACTGGGATTACAAGCATGTGCCACCATGCCTGGCTCACATATCATTTTTAAAAGTCTATTTTCTAACTATTAGATGTTAGAACTGAAATTGATTTTTGTTTTGTCTCCAAATAGCCTTGCTACATTCCCATATTAATTACATTAGATTTCCCTATATTTTATATAGGCAATCATCTTTTGCAAATAATGTCAGTTTTTTTCTTCTTTTACATCTTATATTATTATAAACCTTTAATCTCTCTCTGTCTTTTTGTGTTAACTGCTCTCTTTTGGCTACCTAGTACAATTGTTGAACGCATGTTGTGATAGTGGTTGTTATTTTATATTGGTTCTAATTATCAAAGAATGTTTCCAACATCTCACTACCATGTATTTTGTTTGCTATATATCTTATTCATTTAAAGAAATTTCTATTACTTGGTTGCTAATTGTCTTTATCAGGAATAGATTCTGAATTTTCAATCAAATGTCTTCCTGCATCTATTGAAATCATCAGGAATTTCCTTTCATAATCTACTGATTTGGTTAATTACATAATTGGTTTTCTAATGTTTTACTAATGTTACATTTCTAGAATAAATCCAAATGGCAGGCCATTTTCTATACATTTAAAGTGATCTTCATAAAAGCGTAAATACAATCATGTTACTCTCTGTTTAAAAAAATTCAACCTCTTTTGTTGAACTTAGAATAAAATGCAAATTCTTTCTATGGCCTCCATGACCTGCCCTTGTCTCTTCTCCAGCATCATCTGCCATCATTCTTGTTTGTATTGCACTTTTTCCTATTTCTACAACACATCATGCTAATTCTGTTCTTAGGCTCCTTGCTTTTTTTTTTTTTTTGTGGTACTGGGAATGGAACACAGGGGCATTCTACTTCTGAGCTACACCCCCAGCCCGATTTTATTCTTTTATTTTACTTCTGAGATACACCCCCAGCCCGATTTTATTCTTTTATTTTGAAACAGGTCTCACTAAGTTGCAGTGGACCTCATTAAGTTGCCCAGGCTGGCCGCAAACCTGTGATCCTCCTGTCTCAGCCTCCCAAGTACTGGGATTACAAGTGTGTGCCACCACACCTGGCTAGGCTCCTTGCTTTCTGACTGCAAAACTGTTCCTTTGTATTTTCACGTGGCTGGCTCCTTTTGCACATTCAGGTTTCAGTTCAACTATCACCTTCTTAGAAATAAGACCCCAATGAGGGTCCCTAATGATCTTCCTCTCAGGTTATTGTATCGTCTCTCTCTCTGGTCACTTGTTTTAAATCACAACTTCTTCCTAGCACTTATGAATGTATTATTTTATTTAAGTCTTTATTATACATTGATTTGTTTTCTTAGTTAGCATATAAGCACCAAGAGCTCAGGGTGCTTGTTTTACTTATTTTCTGCTATATCCTTGGCACCTAGAGCAGTGCCTGACATGTAGCAGATTTCAACTGAATTTGTTAAATGGATGAATACATGAATGAACTGATAGATCCCCTTAAAGTAACAGCAACTTTGTTGGAAGCCAGCCAGCTTTTGTATTTAGACTTTTCCAGTTGAAACTTTAACTTGGGAAATGCTATTATTATCTATGGTTCTTGTTTCCAGGTCCCTGTGTTGTTGGGCAGAGGGAGGGTGGGGTTGTCTTGCTAAAAAAAATTTCTGACAGTAATATACAGAGACAGAGTATAACAAATCACAAATAATCTTATCAGCTTCAAGTATACACTTCTTTTAATGTAACTTTCAAGCCACCCTGCCATTAAAGAATGTTAGTATTGGAATCATTCTTTGGGACCTTGTCAGGCATACCTGTCATTTCTGAATAGTTCAGAAAACATTAAAACAAAGGTGGTGCCATTTTATATATATTTTTTTCTGATTTGAGAGGGCAGGCCAGGGGACCTCACTCTATGGAGAAGGCCCCATTGTACACTGGTCCACAGCTTTTATTTTTGAGGGGGGAGGTTAAGGTATGGATGTTCCTGCATATGTGCAGCGCTTGAGAGGTAAAATTTAACTAGCATACGTGCAGAGAGGGCTGGAGGTAAACATTTAACTTGGTTGGCTGCAGAACAATTGTAGAAAGTAAAACCATGGAGGATGTACAGAAGATCCTTAAGACAATGTTTGACAAGTGGGATATTTGGGAATAGATGCCTGCAGGAGACTCAGGAACGTTTGCCTTGGAGAAGCGGGCTGCTTCCAGCCAGCTCATCAGTCTGACCAAGGCTTTCCATGACCCTTAGACCTCTCCTAGGCAAACATTAACCTGCTTCTGGCAGTTGCAGTCTCCACAATTAATCTCTTTAAGTATTTTCTCTAGTGCTGGTTTGGAAGACATAAAGTCTTTCAGCTTCTGTTTGTCGTAGAAGGTCTTTATTTCCCTGTCAAATTTGATAGATATCTTTGCTGGGTAGAGTAATCTTGGCTGGAAGTTGCTTTCTTTCAGAGTTTGGACTATGTTGCTCCAGGCCCTCCTGGCTTTCATGACTTGGTTTGGAAGGTTGGTAGTGATTCTTATTGGTTTGCCTCTGAATGTCACTTGGTCTTTTACTCTCGTTGCCTTTAAGAGTCTCTCCTTGGCTTCTACATTAGTCAATTTGATTATTTTGTGGCATGGTGAACCTCTTCTCTGTTCTTGTCTATTGGGGGTTCTATATGTTTTCTGTACCTTTGTGTCGACCTCTTTTTCTATATTTGGAAAATATTCTGATATTACTTCTCTGAAAAGATTCCTTTGGGTTCAGCTTCTATTCCCTCTTCTATGCCTATTATTCTTAGGTTTGCTCTTTTAAGATTGTCCGAGATCTCTTCAATTTCCAATTCATGATATTCAATTGTTTTTTTCTAAATTATATATTACATGTTCATTTTTGGAGAGGTCATCTTCTAAGTGAGATTCTGTTTTCCATGTGGTCTAGTCTATTGTTGATAATTTGTATTGGTGCCTTCATTTCAATTATTGCATCTTTCACTTCCTTCAGAACTTCTTTTTGATTCCTGTTCAGGGTGTCAGATTCTTTGTTTATTTGATCCTTCATTCTTTCAGGTTCTCTCTCAATTCTTTTTGGAAATCCTATATCATTTCTATTATTAAAGTTCTGAATTGTCCTTCTGGCAATTTTTGCACTCTGTGTTGGCGGGTTCTGTTGTTGTGGAGTTGTGGGAGTTCATTGTTTCTTTGCTATTCTTTCTTCTCATGATTTTAAGTTTCTTAAGTTTATATATTTGATACTTTGGTAGCTCTCTCTCACTCTGTAGGTTTCCTATGTCTAATCTCTCTCCCTTTATAGTATCTTATTCTGGAGGTAGATATTTGCTACTAGGTGAGTCTTAAAGGTGAATAGCCTTTACTGAATGGTTATTCTCACTTGCTCGGTATAATGTCCATTTTCAGGCCCAATTCTTGGTCTCCTTCAGCGATTGGGACCCTTGCCTGGTGCCTCTCACTACCTGTGCAGGTGACCAGTGCCACTATTCCCCCTCTCACTGCAAGCGTGGGTCTCTGCGTTCTCCACTTGGGTTGTCCCTATGTCACTCTGTGTCTAACCATATAGCGGGTGTTGCTAGCAGGGGGCCCTGGGCTTGTGTCTCTCTTTGCCTATAGAAGTGGCAGATGTCGATTTGACCCGACTTGTACAAACACGGAACTCCATGTTTTCCAGAGAGAGCTGGGTTGGTCTAATTTTTCCCCAGGTACCACAACTGTGTCCTGTGGCGATCCCTGGAAACCCTGCAAGTGTGCTATGACCTGCGGGTTGTAGGTCTGTCCCACCCAAATATCGCCAGGGGCTGTCTGCTTATCCGTGCATCTACTGTTTCCCACAGTGGATCCCACTCCCACCTCCACAGGGGTGATCCACAAAGTCTCAGACCCTGCGAGTCTATTACTTCCCACATGAGTCCCTATGGCTGCGCTGGGTGATCTCCCCCTGGGGTGGCTGGTTAACTTACCGTCTCGTTGAGCGCTACTCTTAATCTCTGGGGGAGGGGGTGGCTCATCCCCACTGCCGCAGGTTCTGGTCAGGCTTCCGGGCACTCAGGCCTCTGTGGAGCGAGGAGCAAATTGCTGCTTGCTTTTGTCGCTGATGATCTGCAGTTGCTGGTCTTAGAACAGGGCACTGGCTTCTTTGTTGGTGGCCTGCAGAAGCCGCAATGCTGGGGCCGCTGGCATGGTCTTACCAAGATGGAGGTAACACTGTTTCCGCTGATGCAGCAGTTCGGGTTTCTGTCAAACTTGGAGCGAGTTGCTGCTTCCTTTCATTGCTGCTGATCTGCAGTTGCTGGATTTACAACAGGTTGCTGGTGTCTTTTTTGGTGGTTTGTGGAAGCTACAATGCCAGTAGTCACCAGCGCGGTCCTGCCAAGATGGCGCTGCCACAGTTGCTGTTTTCACCTCCATTCCAGTTGAAACAAATTTTGTCTCAAGGGTTTTAAAATTTGGAATAGGAAGAGTCTGACATCCGATCTGATAGTGATGGTTGTGGGAACTGAGTGCTTGTGAGAAATAAGGGTGAAGCAGAGTGACACTCATTCACCATAGGAAAGAAACAAAAGATAGAGACAGAGATAGAGATAGAGATAGAGATAGATAGAGAGAGAGAAAACCAGGATCCTTCCATTCCTCTGCTCAAATCAGTTTGTGTTTCTGTCTTTGCCACTAAAGAAGCACACATATTGAATATCTAAAAGGTTTATAGAAATGATCTAAATTCCCATTTATAGGCAAATAAATACTGAACCTCTGTGTCAGTGATGGAAATACATTGTTTTTTATCCAAACAGTCTTAGGAAGTTGGGTTTATTTCCTCTATTTTTCAGATTAGGAAACTGTAGTTCAGAAAGAATCCATGCTAAGTCAGAAGGCTAGAAACTGCCTGCATTAGAATTTTTAATGCAAATGATCAAATTCCAAAGCCTGTACTCCTTTCAATGAGTTTTATTGCCTTAAATTCAGAGTGATCTGTTTTGCTGCACAGTGTGGTACGGAGTCTAGGGGTGTTGGCATCACCTAGGAGCTTGTCAGAAATGCAGCATCTTGGTCCTGACCTCAGACCTACTGAGACATTATCTGTACCTTAAAAAGACCACCAGGTAATTTTTGTACATGGTAGAGTCTGAGAAGCTCTGATTTAGTGGAAACCAAGGCAGTCAGGGAGACTTAAGCTTGGTAACTTCAAACTATGACCTAACATTTCAGAATCATCCCCCTCATTCTTAAAATGGATAAATAATTCCTACCTCATTGGCATTGCTGTTAGGATTATACAGGCTAGGGTATTGTGTTAGTTAACTTTTTGCCACTGTGACCAGATAGCTTGACAAGAACAACTTGGAGGGGGAAGGGTTTATTTGGCTCATGGTTTCAGAGGTTCAGTCCATGATTGACTGGCTTCAAGGCAGAAACATCATGGTGGTAGGGCATGGCACAGGAAGCTACTCAGCTCACGGCAGCCAGGAAGCCAGGGACGTAAGCCATAGTCCTCAAGGCCATGCTCCCAGTGGCCTACTTCCTCCAGTCATGCCCTATCTCTCACCCTTGCTGCATTGGGAACCATGCTTTCAACACAGGAGCTTTCTGGGGGACATTCCAAATTCAGACCACAGCAGGTATGAAAGCCTTTAGTACGGTACCTGACACAGTAGGCTCTTATTACGAGTGTCCTTTCTTTCCAACAGTAAATAAATGTATCATTATTTGTGTTGTTGGATAGCACTGTTGGATAGTGCTGTTAAAATTGGCAGAGAAGTTGTACCATTTGAGAGAAAGAAAGTAATATTAGATCAGGAAAGATGGGTGGACATTTTAGGAAATAGCTAATTATTTCTACTGCTTTCAGATTGTAAAATATAAATTGGGTAATCTGATAACTCACAGGATACAGAAAAAGAATGTGATTGGTATCATATTAAAATCATTTATTGGTAGATATCTATATTGGTAGATCTGCCCACAAGGAAGAGCATAGAATCTTAGCAACAGGATAAGGAGACAAAGTATTTCAAATGCTTGAGTATAATACAAGACTTTGGTAATTTTCCTATATCCCATCAATAATACCTAAAATAAAATAGATTGCATTCACTAAAGCAAAAAAGTATATACCCTTTCCATTTTAATAATAGTAATGCTATATCAAATACTGTACCTGTGATGGAGAAAAATCACAGAATCTTAGTGAAGGTCATGAAAGTCTTAAATCATTGCCATTGCAGAGTAGCAGGAAGGAGAATTTGGGGAGAAGTAAAATTTTAACTTCCCCCCAATGGATTTATAGGTTTGATGAAAATCAAATTAAAAGTAGAGTGCAGTGGCATTAACCTATAATCCTAGCTAGCTGGAGGCTGAGGGAAAAGGATCGAAAGTTTGGGACCAGCCTGGACTATATAGTGAGACCCTGTCTCAAAAAAGAAAAAATAATTTAAATTCGTCTTGGAAAATTTGACAATGTTATTTTAAAGTTAATCAGGAATTATAAACAGTGAATAATGGGTAAGAAAACAACAAAACAAAACCCAGTAAAGAGACATCTATTTTATTTTTAGCAAAGCAATCTTTATTTTTAGCAAAGCAAATTAGAAAGAACCTCATTGCTAACAATACATGGATGTTTAAATTATACTGTGTACATTGGATGACATATTGACATAGAGAGTCAAGAAAAGAGGGAGAGGTCTTACATTAGTTATCTATGCATAACAAATTACTCCAAATTTAGCAGCTTAAAAGAATGCTTATTATCTCACATGGTCTCTGTGACTGGGAATCTGGAAGTACTTTAACTGGATGGTTCTGACTCAGGGTCTCTCGTGAGGTTGCAGCCCTTGTTAGTTGGGGCTGCGGTCAGACTTGACTGGGGCTGGAGGATATACTCATAGGGTTGTTGGCAGGTGACTTCAGGGCCATAGGGCAGTTTAAGTGGGGCAAGTTCTCAAAAAGAGTAATCTTTTAGTCTTTAAAAGTAGCTATTTCAGCAGGCTTACATTCTTCTCTCATAAGAGCAAATATTTCCAGGGGCAAGTAACTAAGTTTCTTTCTTTCTCTTTCTTTCTTACTTGAACCTTAATATAGGTGTAGGAAAGTAATCTCAGAACTATTTAATATAGGACAGGAAAGCATGTTTGGTCCCAATATTGCTTGACACAGGCATAAGGAATTATGTTGGTTCAATTTTCACACCTACGAGGGGAAGTGTAGGGCTCTTGGCATAGATTAACCTAGAAGGGATTGGTAACTGTGACTTTGGGGTTAAGATAGACTTCACAGAAGAGATGCTATATTAGCTGAACCCAAAGGATAAGTAAAATTTTTTAAGTAAAAAACTTTTGTATGTAAATGAAAAACTGGGAGAATTATTATGATATATAACAATAATAATAATAATTATAGTTATAATCTATTATTTTGGTGCTAGGGATTGAACCCAGAGCCTCACACATGGTAAGCACTCACTCTACTACTGAGCCCCCAATCCCAAAGAAGAATTTTTTTTTGTGGTACTGGGGATTGAACCCAGGGGCATTCTACCTCTGAGCTATACCCCAGCCCTATTTTATTTTATTTTATTTTTGTTCTTTTTTATTTTTTTATTTTGAAACAGGGCCTCACTAAATTGTAGAGGCCCTCGCTAAGTTGTTGACGCTGGCTACGAACCTGCGATCCTCCTGTCTCAGTTTCGCAAGTACTAGGATTATAAGCATGCTCCACCACACCTGGCTAGGAAGAATATTTTTAACATAAAGTGATAGCAGGATGACATTCTTAAGAGTGCTTACATAATAGTGTTCCAAGTAAAAATAAAAGGAGAGGTCAGACAATTAAAAAAAAACAAGAACAAACAAAAATCCTGCAAAAATTAAATAAAGAAATAAAAAGGAAAACCTATCATCTTATTGCCTATTAAATTGTAAGGAAAAATTTGTAATAAGCAATATTGTGTATGAATAGTGAGATGATTATACTCAGACACTGCCTGGTGGGAATGTCAGTGGGTTAATGTTTTGGAAAGGCAATTTGGCAAAATGTATTAAACACCTTAAATATGTTAATTCCCTTTGACTTAGTAATTTCATATAATAATTTAATCTAAGAAAAGCAATAACAAATTTAGATAAAGATCCATGAATAGAGATGAAGAATAATGAATTGCTATTTATTTTAGTGAAAAATTAGAAAGAACCTCATTGCCCAACAATACATGGATGTTTAAATTATACTAAGTATATTGGATGACATATTGAAGCCATTAAAGGTGCCATTTTCTAGAATTATTTATTGAACATTTTATATATTTTATTATTGTATATCTTAATTATTGAGGAAATCAGGGCATTGTCCTATAGTCTGGATTTTGCTGAGTTGATGCCTATAGTGTAGTGTTTCTGTGCCCTTTAAATTCTTACACACCTGCAGTTGAATCTACAGGTTTGATCAGAAGCTGAAGGGTGGGTGGTTCAGGATATCTTTCTGCTTTTGTCTTTTGTTCTTGTGTAGTATTCACATTGGTGGTGACTTCCTATCTGCGATCTGCTGACCACCTTCTACTCTTCTCTATTCTGGATTTCCTTCCTATTTTTCTAACCTATACCATCTGGTTTCTTTTTTTTTTTTTTGCCGTACTGGGGATTGAACCCTGGGGCATTCTACCTCCGAGCTACACTCCCAGCCCTATTTTTTATTCTTTATTTTGAAACAGGGTCTTGCTAAGTTGCGGAGGGCCTCACTAAGTAGCCGAGGCTGGCTGCGAAACTGCCATCCTCCTGTCTCAGCCTCCCAAGTACTGGGATTACAAGCGTGCACCACCATCTGGATTCTATCCCCAGCAAATTCTCTTCAGTTTGGAAAAGGAGTTTGGGTTAGTTCTGGGAGTTTATGGTCCTCAAACTGCTTGCAATTCCTTTGGAACTCACCATGTGCCCATTGCATGAATCTGTTCTTGGAATGGTCAAAGTTCCTCTCTTTATACAGCTTTCCTTCTCAAATTGGCCCACAGAGCTTTCAAGTGAGCCACATCAGCTACTCTAGTATTCTCAGGTCAGTTGTCCTGATGTTTCTCTCTGTTTTCTCCTGCTGATGCCATGCAGATCTTGTAGCTATAGGTGGTTTGTCTCCACCCCACTTAAATTTTGAGGTTGTGGGGCTACTTCATTATAGTAGCTGGCTATAGGCTTTCAGTTTTGCTACCTACTTGGTACATTTCTTTTAATTAGAGGAAATAAGGGAGGTTTATAAATTGTGCTGCTGCTATTGACATCATTCTATTATCCCTCTATCTTTTATTTTTAGTAAAAATGTTAAAATGTTATTAAAATGTCTGAAAGGCTATTTTGCTTGATTTGAGAGCTGTTTGTGTTGCTTTGATTGTAAAAGAAGGATGGTGTTGTAAAACAGAGCATTTTGGAGGGGTTGGTTCTCTGATGATTTACAGAAAAAAATCTGTAAGACATTATGCTTCATGTTTGGAGTATGAGAGTAAAGGTATGTGGAGTCTCAAAATGCAAATTTCCATACAAGAGGGGAATCTGACCTGACAAATAGCATTAATTTTTGGAGACTGGTGAGTAATTCTCCCATTCTGATTGTGGGTGCAGCATGGAGATTCCTGGCTTAGATTTCCTAAAGGCTCAAACCACTCCACCAAAAGTGTGTTAAAACTATCTTCTTCATAAATAAGCCAGCAAAAAATGTAGATTTTTTTCTGTGGGATCTAGCAAAATAAAAAAGTAATTTCCCTTTTTATTGTATGAGTTTTCTCCTGATAGATTCAGAGTTTCCCATGTAATAGTTATACTAATATAATCCCTATTACACAGAAGAGTAGAAACAGAAATTCTTCATTCATTCATTCATTCATTCATACATGTATTCAATTAATCATGCCCATACAAATATATCAAATAATAAAACTCAAACACACAAAAAATCCTTTTCAAAAATAATTGAAATTATCTCAATGTTGAAACTGTATTCTTCCTAAGGAGAGAAAAACTTAACTAGGCCAATTCCACATGCCCATAAATTTATGTTACCCCCAAATCTCTTCTGTTTCCAACACATTTCTGGCTAAACTGCCTCACCCTTGTTTTTCTGAGCATAGTCTCAAAATTACTGAGGAGAGAGTAGGGTGAAGTGGGGAGGCAGATAACCAGGAGAAGTATCTGGTTGTCAGATGCGAATGCCTCTTGACTTCGGCCTCAAAAGTTGGTATATCCTTTGCCATTGCTTTCAGATCACTGGTGTGTGCATAGAGGTCTGTCTTTCCTCATTCTGACCTGTAGGCTCTTCAACCCTCTACAGTCCTCTTGCATCTCCTTTGAATGATCTTTGGTATAGTTTCGATTTAAAATGTCCCCCAGACCTCACGTGGTACACCGGGCAGTCATGTTGGAGGTGGGACTTGGTTGCTGGGAAAGGGCCCCTGGGGGCATGGCGTAGGACAGTGTGCAGATCCTTGACTGCCCAGCTGCAGCACCTGCTCTCTGACCCTCTCTCAGTTCCCCACCCTGATGCCCTGAGGATGCATAGTCCCCCTATCATCTGCTTGGAAGCTGGCCCCTAAAAGGACTATGACCTCTGAAATCTCCAGAACCATGAGCAAATAAATCTTTCCTCTAGGTTGTGGTCGTCAGGTATTTTGGGTCAAAGAAGTGAGAATGCTGACTAAAACAGCTTTTAAGGCCATAAATACAAAATATAAAACAATGAGTTTGGGGGCATTCTTCTGGTTCTTCCTGCCCAAACCCTTTGTGCTACCATGCTTCTTTCTGCTGACTTATGGGGGGGGGAATCCTAGGACCTTGGTTCCTTTTTAAATGCCTGCTGAGAATAGAGCGCAGATACCCTCTGTCTTTAGATCTTCAAATACATCCAGGTGTTCTATTATTATCATCCCCACTGCTTCTTTCTTTCTTTCTTTTTTTTTTTTTTTTTTTGGTACTGGGATTGAACCCAGGGGCATTCTACCTCTGAGCTACACCCCTAGCCCTATTTTTTATTCTTTATTTTGAAACAGGTCTCACTAAGTTGCCAAGGGCCTCACTAAGGCTGGCCGTGAACCTGCGATCTTCCTGTCTCAGCCTCCAAAGTACTGGGATTACAAAAGCGTGTGCCACCACGCCCGGCCTCCACAGCTTCTTTCAAACTAATTCCAGGAACTGTGTTTGTGTGTGTGTGTGTGGGGGGGGGGGTAGGTACAAGGCCTTTCTTGGGGATACATACTAATACTTTTGCAGTGAGAATATTGGTTCCTCCACATTTGTGGCAGACTGTAATATTATTTACAATTCCCCTTCCCCCAAGATTCTAATCCATGCTGAATGCCATGTGATTTGCCCTGGGAGAAATAGCAAGAAATAAACTTCTGCAGTCATGAGTCATTGAGATGCTGGGTTGTCTTTTTACCGAAAAAGTGTTGTATGTTTGCAGCCTATTTCTTTTTTTCTTTCAGCTCTTTAGGGGATGAAACTCACGAAATTCAGCTATTCCAAACCTGAAACTCTGATTTAAGAGACAATTGTCACTGCCACAAGTTTCAAATGTTTAAGCAAACACCTAGGAGTTGCCTTCTGGTTTCTCCCTGAGGCAGGGAAGGAAATGCCTCAGCTGCTTGAGAAGAGTATAGGGCCAGGGGCAGAGAACATGGAACTGTATGTGTGTATGCAGAGTTGAAAGGTTAATTTTTCAGATTTTTTTATCCTAACATAAAACAATGCATAATACCATGAAATATAAAACTTGAAAACTCCAAGGCATCTATTCTTCCTGCACTCACGGAGTGGATAGGGCAGATTAGCTTTTTCTCTAAGTAATTAGAATGTGAGGCAACAAACGTTATGTGTCATGATCAAGGTGTGCTGATAAAGTGTTATAGGAGTTCATGGAAGAGGCCTTGAAGGATAGATCAGATTTGAAAATGCATGGAAAGGGGAGAAAAAGTATTTTGAACCCAAGGTGGAGATCAAGTTAAATCACAAGAGGTGGGAAAGCAAGCAGCATGATGAGATCAAGGAATAAAGGTGAGGAGACTGTGGGAAGTCAGAATGGAAAGGTAAGTCAAGGCCCAGTTGTGATTCTAGCTCTGGAGTGTGGACTATGATGTTTTACAACTGGATAAGGCCATATAGAAAAAGGATTGGAGAGTAGATTTTAAGCTACATTTATTATTGTTGTTGTTGCTGTTCGTTGTTATTATTATTATTATTATTATTATTATTTTGCAGTATTGGGGATGGAACCCAGGGGCATTCTACCTCCGAGCTACACCCCCAGCCCCATTTTTTATTCTTTATTTTGAAACAGGGTCACAAGAAGTTGCAGAGGGCCTCACTAAGTTGCTGAGGTTGGCCGCGAACCTGTGATCCTCTGATCTCAGCCTCCCAAGTACTAGGATTACAAGTGTGAACCACCACGCCTGGCCATTTATTATTTTAAAAATGATGTGGCCATTTAAAATTTTGACACACAAAGTATATCTGCATATATAGTTGGAAAAGCAATTCAGATGATGGGTTACTCTTCCCAAATGGCTGGTCTGCACTAGCTGTGTGTGTTTGTTAAGCAATCATTCTACTTAGAAGTCATTCCTGGTTTGTTGGTGGTGTTGGATGGGGCATATGTCACCCAAAGAAACAGTCTTACTTTCCTGTAGTTTGGCTGCTACAAGGACACATATTAGATTTTCTTGGCATTCTAATCAATGATTTAAAACAAAAAAACACAGAACAATGTGAATGTGCTTGATTCCGCTGAACTGTACTCTTAAAATGGTAAATTTGTGTGATGTTTAGTTTGCCAGAGAGGAATAATAACTGGGAAATCTTCATATGCATAAAGTACTACAAATCAGTAGCATTTTAGAGCTGTAATGACTCAACCCTGAGGATGTCCAGGTTGGCTGTGGGAGGATGTGATATCCCAGCATTATCCCGTCTCTTTCCTGGTCCTTACATCCTTGCATCCTTGCATCCGTGGGGCAGGAGAATATCTTGTCCACCTCTTGCTCAAGTTAGTTCAGGGGAGAGTTGTTGTGTTGTGTGTGTGTGTGTGTGTGTGTGTGTGTGTGTGTCAGAGAGAGAGAAGGAGAGTATCTTGTGCGATGGGAAGCCACAGTGCAGGCAGCCAGGCTCCTTTCCCCCCACCCTGGTGCAGAGGTGTGCAGAGATGTAGTTTAAAGGTTCTGTCGCAGCAAAGAGTCCTGGACATTTTGGCTACGCTGGCAACCAGCAGGATGAGGGAGGGGCTTGTGATGAAACATGTTTGGCTCTCACAAAGGGAGACGAAAGTTGCAAAAACCTTGCCCAGGCTTCAGCTGCGGATCGACTTTCGGGGCACTGGGCGAGCAGCTCCCAGGGGCTGTCTGCTGAGATCGCCGGCGGCGCAGCCTCCTGCGAGTGGGCTTCGTTGCTCCTTCGGCCCGCGGCCCGCGGCCCTCTGCACCTGCCCCGCGGCGGGGGATGCGGGAGCGCGGGGCGGTCCGTGCGCACATGCGCAGTGGCGACGCCGACCGGCGCCCTGTCTCCTCCCCCGCCGCCTCCCGGTTCCGCAGTCACTTCCTGCAGCTGTTTCCCTGGTCGGGCTGCACTGACTTTTGACAGTCAGCCTTGAGCTGTGGCGGGGCTCGGCGGCGAGAGTCCCTCCGGAGAGAGGCGGCGGCGCGGCCGAGCGGGCGGCCCCGGGACGGGACGGGACGGGACGGCGCGGCGCGGGCTCGGTGAGTCGGCGGGGTCGGCGCCGTCTTCCACCTGCCCTCCACGTGACGGTGGCGCGCCGCCTTATTGATCTGTTTGGAGCCTTTCACGTGCGCCGTTCGGGCCCGCCGCGCGTGCAGATGCCTTGGCCAGGCACTTGCCTCCACCCGGTGGGAGTCGGGGATTCCATCTTTCGTGTGGCATCTCGACGGGGTCGAGGTGTGTGTGTGTGTGTGTGTGTGTGTGCGTGCGCGCACATCTCAGGAATGTAAGGTCTGTGTGGGCGATGCTGAAGTATCTGTAGCTTCAGTCTCATATGTAAAGGGTTCCCGGGATTCGGAACCGTCGTAGCCGAGACTGGAAAACACTCGCCAATTCACCAAGGCCTCTGCTTCCCCAGTCTGCTGCGTTCTTGGGAGTCTTCCTTATTCGATATACCTTGCCTCCGCTGATCATTTTCCTGGTTTTCTCCCTCGCATTCCTTCTTGCTGTATTCTGATGACCTCTGACTAATGCTCCTCATCTCTCCCCCATTTTCAGGATCCCCAATGACAGGCTTCTTTAGTTTGCCGAGATGCCAGAAACCTGTTCTTGTATTTTGTTCTTTCCTCTGTAGATTTCTCCATATAAGAAAGCGATTGTCTTCAATACAGTATGTGAAGAGTAGGCCCCAGTCCAGTCATGAAAACTAAGTATGCTGTGATAATTCGTTTTTTAGAAACGGTACATCTCAACACCTTTCCTAACTAGAGCAGTAACCACCATAAAGCCTTCATTTATGCCTCTGCAAGCATCAGATTGAATGATTTTTACGATCTGAGGAATATTTACTTATATCAACCTTCAAATTAGTCTCTTTAAACCAGTGCAGCAATTGGGTCTGAGTCGCAAGTGCTTCGGGTCTCTATATTCCACCATTTGTGCTTTCACTGAAGGCTTGATTTTATTTATTTTATATTTATTTATCTTTTGCTAAGTTTTGTTCGCAAATGTAGAAATACCTGTTTGTCACACAGATCTTTTGGGGGAGTTAACTTTATGTTCATTGTTAACTATAACAGAGGAAATAATTGTGTGATATCTAGCTATTCTTTAAACTTTATAAAGATAAAATGCAATAAGAGGCAAGGCTATCTGGCAAGACTATCTTTTTTTAATTCCACTCCTCTGGAAGGAGGCCTTTTGTATCTGTGTGCCTTGAGAAGGGTCTTTATTTTAATGGAAACCTGTAGGTAACACTGGGGGAGACACATGCTAGAATTTCCTCAAGTGGGAGTGAGCATTCTTAAAACAAGTCCAGACATGTCTCAGCAATTGGTAGCATTTGATTTTTTCTGTTTATATTGCCGATTTTCTTTATCTAGATGTTTGACACCCTTCTCTACCTTTTTCTTATGAACTCTAAGCATGTTTGTGGCATTTTAGCATCAGTATGACTAAATAGGCCATGTGTGTAGCATAACTAGGTAAACTTTTAAAAAAGCTGATCTTTGTCTCTTTAGTTTCGCTTTTTAAAATGTCCATATCTATCTTTGCTTTCTGGATGTCTTGGTTTAATTAATTAAATTATTTTTAAAATTTATTTATTTATTTTTTATTTTTGGCAGTACCGGAATTGAACCCAGGGGCCGTTCTAACTCCGGGCTACACTCCCAGGCCTATTTTTTATTCTTTATTTTGAAACAGGGTCTCACTAAGTTGTGGAGGGCCTCACTAAGTAGCTGAGGCTGGCAACAAACCTGTGATCCTCCAGTCCCAGCCTCCCAAGTACTGGGATTACAAGCATGTGCCACCACACCTGGCTTGGCTTAATTTAATTGAGAGAAATAATACCATTATAGAGAACCTGACTTTTTAAATGTTCTAAATCTCTATGGCTTCTCTTTATGTTCTCAGAGATATGGGCAGCGTACTTCTACTTAAGAGTCAAATAATATTATCATTTAAAAATATTATTAATGAAAAATATTGTTAAATTCTGTGACTAATAATTTATGCATTTCATTCTAATCTACATTATTTCCCAATCATAGTGATTTTCTTTCCTGTCCCCAGACCCTGACTTTAATATAAAAGATGTTAATTTGCAGTTTTCCATTGCTGTGCACTTATTGAATGTGGTCAAACATAGACTTTTAACTTTTTAAAACTTACTTGATTATTTTAGTAAATCTATTATTACCATAACATACATATTTCCATTGCAGATGGAAAATTTCAGCAGCTTAAAATAACTGTATTCTATTCACCAAGAAAACAGGTTTTAATAGAATTAAGAGAGTGGAGCAAATTGTAGATTTTGAAATAAGGATTCTAATTTGGGCTAATTAGAATCTTGAGAACTCAAAGGGTATACTATGGTTCATTTTGTGATACTCAGAATTAGAAGGTGCCATCTGGGTGTGACGCAGGAGAAATCATGGAAAAAGATTGAAGATGGAGTGGAATGTATTTGCTCTTTTCTGAAGGAAATAGAATAGAGACTGTCTGTTATTTAGGAAGAAGGGGGAAAGAAATAGCCTGAAGACTAAAACTTGAATTATAATGGGGCTTATGGTAGTGTGATTTATTACTCTGTTGGATATTTACCAATGTGGATACCTTATTTTGTGCACATAATTTACCTCTTGAAGGAAAAAAGATATTTTGATTTTACAAAGGACTTATGAATATAGTCTTAAGGCTATATGAGATGGGGTCATAAACTCAAGGGCCTACAGGGAGCAGCCTAGGTAGGGACTGAGGTGGCCCGTAGAAGGTAGGCCTAGCTAGGGGAACAGTCCTCTGAGCACTAACTAGCTAATTATTTCCCATGGAGGAACGTGGGCTCGGGTGTCCCCAGATCACTCTTTCACCATGAGAAGCCATGAATCTCTTGATTTTTAAATATTGACAACTAGGTCAATTTTAAAATGAAAGCAAAACAAAACACTGTATTACAAATAGCACATCTATGGCTGTATGTGGCCCATAGGCTGTCTGTTCAGCCTCTGCTGTAAGGACCCATTGGCTCAACTATTTAAATATTGCTAGTTGATTAGAAGGAACACATTTTATTTATTTCTGTCACATTTTAAGTCTGGGTTATTCCTACATTTCCTTGGTATTTTAGCTAGTTGTAGAAGTACTTTAAGGATTTTGAGAGGTGATACTCATTTTTTCACTCTTTTGACATCATTTGGATGGAAAGATGCTAAGATTCTAAGCTGATTTTTTTTTTCTGGACTATACGTAATTATCACCCAGAGAACTTAAATGTGCCTAAGGGAAGGGGTCTGGACTAGGTGACCTTTGATGTGCATTTCAGCCATGTGACTTTTAGATTTAATTAGCTATGGATGCAGTACTATTAATGTTAATGAGCCAGAGGGACAGCAGTTGGAACTGGGCCAAGCAAAATAAAGTCAAATCTGTAAAGCCATTCTCAGTGGAAGAGCATGGTGTTAGTGTGGATTAACAGGCAGGGTAAGTCTAGATGAGGCAAAAGGAATGGGTTTTGGAGAAAGAGGAAAGAGGAAAGCGTCAGATTGATCTTGTCATTTGCATGTCATATTGCTTAAGTCTCATTTTTAAGTGAGTATTGTTTTACTATTGATTCAGATTTGAAGACTCAACTCATCGCCCACTGGATTATGCCCAAGGCTTTTCTACCCAATGATCCTCTTGCAACACGCCAGGCTTCCTCCACCTAAGCGGCCCTCATCCTCTCCTCCTATGTCAGTGGCCACCAGGTCTACAGGAACCTTGCAGCTGCCTCCGCAGAAGCCTTTTGGGCAAGAGGCTTCCTTGTCGCTGGCAGGGGAAGAAGAGTTACCTAAGGGAGGGGAGCAAGACTCTGCTCTGGAGGAGCTATGTAAGCCTCTGTACTGCAAACTCTGTAATGTCACCTTGAACTCGGCACAACAAGCCCAGGCTCATTATCAGGTAAGGGAAGAAAAGAAACTGGTATTTAGTGAGGTGAACATATTAGGCTTTGCTGATTTAGCAGTTGCTTCTCCAGATATGACTTCCTGTACTTGGAAAATCAAGATGGCTTAGAGAGCTAAAAGCATAATGTTTCTACTTTAAACATAAGTATCATTTTTCATACAGTGGGTCTCAACCTCCCACACCAATCTGTGTGGCATTTGATAGCTTACCAGTTATTGTAAGCAAATGTAAACCTCTACGCTGGTGTGGTCCTCAGGAGAACAGGTATTTAAAACATGATGTACCAAACTCAATTCAGTGCAAATTGTTTAGATACTAATATAATTCATATCAGTTCTAGGTAATCTCTCCATATTAACTCC
The DNA here is from genome assembly GCA_004027185.1 of Glis glis. Taxonomy (NCBI): domain Eukaryota; kingdom Metazoa; phylum Chordata; class Mammalia; order Rodentia; family Gliridae; genus Glis; species Glis glis. Next base: position 2,327 of record PVJS01019264.1, on the reverse strand, counting down.
TAAGCTTTTCATTTTTGACTTCCAACTCTCCCTGTATAACCTGTCACATCTAAAGAAAACATAGGTATCTTTGTAGTAAAAATAAAATGACACTGGAGTACTGAAGCCCTCTCCTTCATTCATAAGAAGCACGCTCTGATTTCTTTTAGCTTATTAATGTGAACTGATGATTAGTTTTAAGATTTAAATATTTTTCCAAGTACTTGAGAGGCTGAGATAGGAGGATGGCAGGTTTGCAGTCAGCCTCAGCTACTTAGTGAGACCATCCACAACTTAGTGAAACACTGTTTCAAAATAAAGAATAAAAATTAGGTCTGGGGGCTCAGAGGTAGAATGCTCTTTGGTTTCTCTCTCTCTCTCTCTCTCTCTCTCTCTCTCTCACACACACACACACACACACACACCTCCATGTAGACTAGCTAGTGAAAAGGACCATTTTATAGAGTACTATTACCTAAGAACAAATGGGAAATTAAATTATAACTAGAAAGAGAGGAAACACTATTTCTTTTTATACTTTATTTTTATCTATATAAAATTACATAATTTCTTTTTTTTGGAGAAAAGAGACCTGGGCAATAGCTGAGGCCAAACCTCACTGAATGAAGGGATATCTTCTGGGCCATCATTGATTTAAGCATTTATTATCTGCATAAATGTCTCTAGTAATAAGATAGCCTGGTAGAAAGGTGACTGTTACAAACGTATTCTTCTATTGTACCACTAAAACTTTCCCAACTTAAAGTATTTGCTTACTTTGCTACGTGAGTCTTTTTATTGATCCCCAAAAACATAATTGTATCCCTTTGTGATTGAGCATAAGAAGAATTTTGATGGTGAATTGTTTTCTCCAGGAGGTAGGAGAGGAAGAGATAGGTTGCCTCCCTGGAGTTCTCATTGGGTTTGTTTTGCCCTCAAGGCAGAATTGAGTTAATTCTCTCTCAGATCTAGTCCTGTGTCATCACTGGTTCGTGGAGGCCTCTTCTGGTTGTATTTGCCACTTCCCTCTTTTCCTCAGTCCCTGTTCTTACCCCTAGGTGTGCTGCTCCCTGCTACTGCAGTTTGATGTGGCATTTTCTTTGCCTGTCAAGTGTTATCTGTTAGGATGATTAACCTCAAACCCAAGATTCTATATTACTTCCTTCTTCATTTATTCTTGTGGGATGTTTAGTTTACTCTGAAAATTAAAGCCCATGTTCTAAAGTTTTGGTTTTTGGTTATCTAAAGCCCTTAATAAATCATTAATGGGAGCAAACCTACTTTGTTTGATTTTTTATGGGGAAAACTCTTGGGCAATGTATAATTTTAATATGTGTGTACATGGATTATGCATATACCTCTCAGCATTTTTCTTCTAATATAGTTTTGTGATCCTAGACACAGTAATGGAGGCTCTGGATTATGCACAGAGAAAATTTGATGTAAGGTCATTGGATTATAAGGCTTATACTAGATAAGAAACAGAAACAGCTTTTTTAAAAAAATGGTACATTTTTTGTGTATGTTTGTGCTAATCTTCTTAATTGACAAGATTTGTAATTATACTTAATTTCAGTTCCCTCAGTGATTCAGTGAATACATAAATTAGAAAATAAAATCAAGAGGAAATAAAATTTAGACCAATTCCTCAATGATCAGAATTTTTAAGTGGAAAAGTTAGAGGAGAAGGATGGGTCTGTCATAGGGGACAATTCAAGCAGCCAAATGCCAGGGTAAAAATAGAGAAAAGAAGAAAAGGAAAGTGGTTATTAAGAAAGTAGACCCTATTAAGAAATGAGAAATTTGGGTATAATAAAGCATGTTCCTAAGAAATCAGAAGATTTGAGTAAGACCAATGTTACTGGTAACTCTTAAAAGGAATTTTTTTTAACATGAGAACCAAGGCAGAGTGTGTAAAAGTGCAGAGCAATATTTCATTAGAGTAACATAGAAGAAAGCTAATCCTAGAAGTGAAATCTATATTTCAATACAATTAAAATTGTCAAGATAAGAGAGTATAGATCAAATAATAAATCTGAATAATAAACAATCAGAGCATGACCATAACCTACAGGTGGGTGAACCAATGTGGAAGGAAAGCATGGAAATGTTAGCCTGAAAGATGCATCAAGAAGGATATAAATAGGCAGTGATAAAATAAATCCATTAAAGACAAGGTTAAGATCAATGAGCAAGCCGGGCGTGGTGGCACACGCTTGTAATCCCAGTACTTTGGGAGGCAGAGACCGGAGGATCCGGGTTTGCGGCCAGCCTCAGCTCTGTTGCTCTCTCTCTCCCTGTCTCTCTCTCTCTCTCTCTCTCTCTCTCTCTCTCTCTCTCTCTCCCCC
>PVJS01019263.1:0-33894 GCA_004027185.1 Glis glis | reverse complement strand
TTTATTTATTTATTTATTTATTTATTTATTTATTTATTTATGCAGTACTGGGGATTGAACCCAGGGGCATTCTACCTCTGAGCTACACCCCCAGCCCTATTTTTTTATTCTTTATTTTGAAACAGGGTCTCACTAAGTTGCAGAGGGCCTCACTAAGTAGCTGAGGCTGGCTGCGAACCTGCGATCCTCCTGTCTTAGCCTCCCAAGTCCTGGGATTACAAGCATGTGCCACCATGCCTGGCATAGAAGAGAGTGATTCTATCAAGTGACACTTTGGAGCCCCACTGCTGCTGTTTGGGTGTTTTGGAAGAGAGAGAAGTTTATGACGCCTGGGCCCTCAAGGAAGGTTCCAGGAAAAGGTGGCACTTGAACTGGACATACACGTAGTGGGGACTGTAGATGGCTTAGAGAAGGAAGAGGACACTTCGAGCTGAGTCTGCTGTAGGCAGGTCATAGAGAGAAGTGGACAGGACTCAGAGAGTCTATCTTGGGAGCAAGAGGTCAGGGCATTATAGAATAGACCCAAAAAACCTGTTTTACAAAAGAGAAATAGGAAAAGTCTCCTAAGCCCTGCAGATTTTACAGAAAACCAATAACCTGTAAAATTTCAGTATTTGCACACCTTATCTTGGCCATGATTTATGACCAGACTACCTTACCTCCCTTCTCCCTAACGGCACAGTCTTGCTTAGATTGTTTAACAACTGGACATAATCACCGGGTCTACAGACTCCAGGCAAAAGATGGTGCACCACTTATAACAGGCAACAGGGGGCTGCAGAGCCTTAGCAACTCAGAAAGCTAGAGCCTGGGTGCTTCAGTGACTACCAAGGTCAGCCCAAGCCAGTTGAGAGGCCCAAGAACAGAGGGCAACAGAGACAACCCCACCTTGACTGTTACAATATTCAGTAAGATGATAAGCACAGGGTTAGCACTCAACAGATGATAAGTGTTAATAACTCAACAGATAGCCAGGCATGGTGGCGCATGCCTATAATCCCAGTATTTGGGAGGCTGAGAAAGGCACATTGCAGGTTTGAGGCCAGACCCATAGCAAGACCCTTAGCAACTTAGTGAGACTCTGTTTCAAAATAAAAATTAAATAGGGCTGGGGGTGTAGCTCAGAGGTAGAATGTTGCTGGGTTAAATCCCCATTCCCTGGTATCACAAAAAAGAAAGAAAAAGTCGGGTATGGTGGTGCACGCTTGTAATCCCAGTACTTAGGAGGCTGAGACAGGAGGATTGCAGGTTAGCAGCCAGCCTCTGCTACTTAGTGAGGCCCTCTGCAACTTAGTTAGACCCTGTTTCAAAATAAAACATAAAAATAGGGCTGGGGGTGTAGCTCGGAGGTAGAATGCCTCTGAGTTCAATCCTCAGTACCACAAAAATAAAATAAAATAAAATAAAATAAAATAAAATAAAATAAAATAAAATAGAAAGAAAGAAAGGAGAGAGAGAGAGAGAGAGTGAGAGAGAGAGAGAGAAATATTACAGACCATACTACATGTCTACTTCCTGGTATAACTTCCTGGAAGTGCTGTTTCTATTCCTTGCAAGTTAGTTCTGTCTAGAAAAACAATATGGATTTCTTGCTTGAATATCCAACATCTTTCTAATGTAATTATTATTACTTTACAACAATAATTCACATGTGTTTGGTGTTTTACAGGTATGTCTATTCTTACTTGGTCTTCCCCATAGTTGTGGGCACTTGATGGAGGTGTTTTTTCTTTTTTAATTGAGGCATATACATAGTAAAGTGTACAAGGGGTACAGCTCAGTGGAATTTTTCATATGTTTGATCAAGATTAAGATAGGGAATGTTTCCAGCAGCCCAGAACGTTTCCAGTGTCCCATACCCTCACAGTCAAAAGAAATAGCCATTTTCACCAGGTACAGGGGCACAAGCCTGTAATCACAGTATTTGGGAGGCTGAGACTGGAGGATTGCAGGTTGGAGGTCAGCCTTAGCAACTTAGTGAGACCCTGTTTCAAAATAAAAAAATAAAAAGGGCTGGGGATGTATCTCAGTGGTAGAGCTCCCCTAGCTTCAACCCCCAGAATCTCTTCTCTTCTCTCTCTCTCTCTCTCTCTCTCTCTCTCTCTCTCTCTCACACACACACACACACACACACACACACACACGAGAAAAAAGAAAGAAGCCATTATTCATTAGTTTCTAACATCATCCACTGGTTTACCTGCTCTTGAACTTCTTACAAATGGAATCCTACAGAATGTAATCTTCAGTGTGTGATTTCTTTCACTCAACATATCTCTGTGATTTATCTGTGTTGCTGTGTATGTCAATAGTTCTTTGTTATTGCTGGGTAGTATTTCATGGTATGAACATACCACAGTTTATTTATCCATTCTCTTATAGGCAAGGAATACTAAATAAAATTTCCAAAGGAAGAAATGCAGGGCCACAGTGACTGAGTCCCTGGGCTCACATCAGGTGGCTCAGAAGGTCAGGATTTGAACTTAGGTCATTTGGCTCCAAATCCACCTTCCTTCATTCCCGTTCCTGTTCCTTTTCCCTTTCCCCTTCCCCCTCCTCCTCCTCCTTCTCCTCCTGTCCTCCTCCTCCTCCTCCTCCTCCTCCTCCTCCTCCTCCTCCACTTCCTCCTCCTCCTTCTTCTTCTGGATTGAACCAGAGACATTTTACCTCTGAGCTAGACACTCAGCCCTATTTTTAATTTTTGTTTTGAAACAGGGTCTCACTATGTTGCTGGGGCTGCCTTGAACCTGCAATCCTCCTGTCTCAGCCTCCCAAGCACTGGGATTACAGGCATGCACCACCATGCCTGGCTTGCTTGTTCTTTCTTGCTTGCTTGCTTGCTTGCTTGCTTGCTTGCTTTCAGATTGAGGGCATTCTCACACTGCGCTTCACTCCCAGCCCTTTTGTTTTTTATATTTTGAAACAGGGTCTCACTAAGCTGCTAAGGCTGGCCTCTAACCTGTGATCCTCCTATCTCAGCCTCCTAAGTACTGACGTTATAGGTATATGCCACCATGCCTAGCTCAAATCCAGCACTCTTTCTAAGATACCACTTTTGTAAACTTGATTTTTTAGTTTGTAGAACTTTGAAATACATGACTCATATTAAATCACTTGAAAAGAGCAAATAGTTTAATCAAAAAGCAAAGGGAAAACATCAAAATCCCATTTTATTGGGAATCCTCATGTGAAAATATAGCTAAATACTCAAAATGAACACCATGTTTTCAGTAGGCTTTAAATAAATGCTTGATGGTCCTGATCCATATGGAAGATGAGGAGGTGGAGAGGGAGGAAGGAAAGGCCTGGGGTAATGGATTCAAGTCTTCAACTCTTTATTTTTATGGCCACAGTCCAAGCAAGACTAGGAGAAGTACCACTGTTTCTTCACAGAGTGGACTATCTGTGGTTGCCTGGCCCAGTGTGTGTGTGTGTGTGTGTGTGTGTGTGTGTGTGTGTGTGTGTGTGAACATTCTCACTGCTATAATCTAAGACAACTGACCATACAACTTAGAGAAAGGAAGATTTATTTGCTCACAGTTTTTTTGAGATCTCAGAGTTTCAGTCCATGACAGGCCAGGTAACATTTGCGTAGCTCAGGGCATGGTGGCAGGAAGCAGAGAGAGGGAGAGAGCAAGGGCTCTGCTCTCACATCATGGAGGCCAGAAGCCAGAGAGCAGGCAAGCAAGGGGATTCAAAGACAAAAGCACAGTCCCTAGGGCCACACCCCCAGGGACCCACCCAGGCCATGATAAATCCATCACAATGATTTATCTGCTGATGAGATTACAACCCTCAGGACTCAATTACATCAACTCTGAACGTGAAAACATAAGCTCATCAGGGGACATTCTATATCTAACCATAAGTGTGTGTGTGTACACAGCATGCCACTGATTGTGCCCTGATGTGGATGCAGATGTATGCCTCTCCCTGCCCTGAAAGTTGAGGCTCTTTACTCCCCTCTGCAGGACCCTGGTTTTCAGGGCATCTCTCTCTCTTGATGCAGTTGTGGCCAACCATGTTGGCTCTTTTCCTCAAAGGGCTAACTGCAAAGTCTTGCTGCTGCCTCAGGAAGCAGCCAGAGTCTGGCCCCCGACAAGGGGAGAGATACTAGAGGCAGCTCAGAGTGATTTGCAGAGAACCCGGGAGGGTGAAATAGAGCCAGACAAGAATTTAGGGCAATTACACAAAACAAATAATTTCATGCTAAAAGCTGCAAATCAAATTCCCACGTCTGGGGCCAAGAACTGGAGCAATTTATGTGTGGCAAAAAGGCAAGGGAGGAAATCACTCAGATTGAATGTGTTTTCTGAACAGTGTGTGCTGAATACGGGTGTCTGCGCTGTCAGGGAGAGGGGAGCCTCATCCATTACCTAGCAGAGAAAAGACCTTTCCTGTAAGAGTGGTCATCTTCCCTACCCAGGTTACAAGAGAGGAGGACGGAGTTTTGTCTCTATCACTTCCTATGTTGGCCTTCAGGTACCACCCTAACCCCCAGGACATCCGTCTCTCTTCCCAGCCCAGGACCCTAAAGCTACTTCCAGCTGCACAGTGGTTCCCAGTTCTCCCCAGCCCCTACCTCCTAGACACATATCTCTCATGCTCTTTCTCCCATAAGGACAGATAGCTGCCCACCCTCCCCTCCCCCACAACCAGGTTGCGCTATCCTCAGGGACCCCGAGGTGGCCTGTCGTGGTCATATGTGGAATTCCCACCCCCACCAGAAATAGTTCTGGCAAACTCGGACCTTTTGGGTATATACCTCCGTGGACAAATCTCTTTAGGGCTTCATACTGCCAGGGGCTTCCTGATGATGAGCATTTAAGGGGTGCCCACCCTTTTTGTTATTTCTAATCATGCTGCTGTGAATGATCTAATACATTTGTTTGCATACATTTATGAGTATATCAGGGAAATAAATTTCTAGAGTGGAATTTCTGGGTCAAAGGGAATGAATGTGCATTTCAATTTCTGACAGTTATTGCCAAGTGCCCAGCAATGGCCCAGTCCACATTATTAATTATCTTCAGAAGGGAAGGGGCTGATAGATGGCTCCGGGGCTCAGTTATAGGAGGACAAATGTGGCTCCATTATGTTTCTTTAACTTTTTTGTGTAGGTTTCAAGTCACACTTTAAACACCAGAATGGTTATTGCCATATCCAAAGGGATTTGTGGGGGGCGGGGGGCTGCTGTGGATTGAACCCAGGGGCATTCTACCTCTGAACTACACCCCAGCGCTATTTTATTTATTTATTTATTTTGGAAACAGGGTCTCACTGTGTTGCTGAGAGCCTCACTAAGTTGCTGAGGCTGGCCTGGAACCTGTGATCCTCCTGAGTCAACCTTCCAAGTACTGAGGTTACAGGCATGCCCCACCATGCCCAGCTCATCCAAAGGGATTAAAAGACACAAAATATCATAGAGAAGAGAAGTACTCAGTTACTATCTCTGGACTGACAGAGGCTTGGCTGTAAGAAATAGGGCAGGATCCCAGTGACTGGAGAAGGTCAAAGGAAGATGAACTCCAAGACCCAGTTGAACCACTTGTGGACTTTGGCCTTAAAACTCATTGTTTCTGGGACTGGGCCTGCCTGTGGGTGCTTCTTGAGGTGTGAGGAATGGGGGGCCAGAAGCTGAACAGGGGCTTTCCTGACCACATATGGAGTACATGTTAAGACGGGCTTAAGTAGGAATGGCAAACACTTGAATCCAAAGACAACTTATATGTGTGGGGATTTTTACAGCTTAATTTATGGAGTAACACATGTTGAAATAGAAGTAAGCCATAAACTTTTTGTTAGAGCATAAAAATGAAATCCTAAATGATATGCCTCCAAATCCTAAATGATATGACACTTCAAGGCTGTCAAGCCTAGGGATGCAAATATTATTGGAGGTGACAGTAGGTGGCTGCTGTTCGGTGGTCCTGGAGGGGAGGGACGGCTGCTCACTGAGCGCTCTCACAGTGTAGTGTGAGGGGAGCTGCCTGCCACCTTTTTGTCTCCAGTGCTTAGCAAATGCCTGGCTCTATAAACGTTTGCTGAATAAGTAGGTGAAGGAAGAAAGGAAGACTTTGTCTTATAAAGGATATGTGTGAGTCAACTTTTTGTCACTGTGACAAAATGCCTGCGAAAAGCAGCTTAAAGGAGGAAAGATTTATTTTGACTCAGTTTCAGAGGTTTCAGTCCATAGTTGGTTAGCTCCATTTCCATGAGCCTGTGGTGAGGTAGTGCATCATGGTGGAGAGGGTATGGGGGAGGAGAGAGAGAGGGAGAGAGAGAGAGAGAGAGAGAGAGAGAGAGAGAATCCCATCTTTATTTAAAATTTGGATATTTCATTCATCATGGTCTCTGCCTGGGAGATTGCCAGGAGACAAATTCCTGCCTGTCCCTGGGCTCAGCTCAGTGAGGTCCTCTGTGCCACTGATGCAGTCCACTTCAACACCACCCTCTAGACCCTTCACTTCGACATCCCTGCAACTGGTTAGGTAACCCAGGACCTGACACCTGCAGTGAGTCTTTGCATTTGCATTGTCTCTTTAAATCCTATGGTCTCTTTATCCTCTTTCAGCTTTTCTGTAATATATATACATATAATTGTGTGAAGTGTTGTCTCGGTCAACATTCTCACAGCTATAATACAAAACGACTGACCACCACACAACTTAGCGGAAGGAAGATTTATTTGCTCACAGTTTTTGGAGATCTTGGAGTTTCAGTCCATGTCAGGCTGGGTTACATCTGTGGAGCTCAGGGCATAGTGTTGGGAATCAGAGAGAGGGAGAGAGCAAGGGCTCTGCTCTCATATCATGGAGGCTGGAAACGAGAGAGAATGAGCAAGCCAACTAGGGTATTCAAAGACAAAAGCACAGTCCCTAAGGCCACACCCCCAAAGACCCACCTTCTCCAGCCAGACCCTACCTGTCAAGGTTACCGTCCACTAAATCCAATACAATGGGTTTATCTGCTGATGAAATTACAACCCCCATGACTTAGTTGCATCAACTCTGAACCTTAACACATAACAAGTGTGATGCATGGTTTGAATGCTATAGATGCTAGTAATTAAGATTGAAATGGAATATGGAACTTAACAATTGTCATGATCACAACTCCAAGTGGAATCAGGTGTAAACAGTGAAGCAAAGCTGTTGAAACCAATGTCACTGTGAATCTATTGATTGTGGAAAGACACCAGCATGACAGTCTATATTATTAGCCTAGTGTTACTGTTGAAAGCATGGTCCCCAATGCAGCAAGGTTCAGAGGTGGGGCTCTTAGGCAATGATTGAATTGTGAGGGCTGTAACCTCGTCAATGGATTAATCCATTTGATAGGTTAATAATTTGGACTACTGTGTGGTAATTATAGGCAGGTAGTGTGTGACTAGAGAAAGGTCATTGGGATATGGATTGGAGATTATATCTGTCCTTGGTCCCTTCCTCTCTCTATTTCTCAGCTGTCAGGAGCTAAGCAGTTAGGATGGCATTCATCAGGAATACAAACAATAAGCCAAGTGTGGTGGCACAGCACATGCCTGTAATCCCAGTACTTGGGAGGCTGAAACAGGAGAATCACAGGTTCAAGACCAGCCTCAGAAACTCAGCAAGACCCTCAGCAACTTAATGAGAGCCTGTTTCAAAATAAAAAAATAAAAAGGGCTGGAGGTGTAGTTTGGAGGTAGTATTCTCCTGGGTTCAATCCCTAGTATCCCCCCCAAAAAAAAAGAAAAGAAAGGAAGAAGTAAAATTTGTATATTAAAAATAAACATGAAGCCAGGCATGGTAGCGCACACCTATAATCCCTACACTTGGAAGGCTGAGTCAGGAGGATCGCAGGTTTGAGGCCAGCCTCAGCAACTTAGTGAGATCCTCAACAACTTAGTAAGACCCTGTTTCAAAATAAAAATTAAAATAGGGCTGGGGGTGTAGCTCAGAGGTAGAATACCCTTGGGCTCAATCTCCAGTGCCAAAAAATACAAACAATAATAATGAATGCTGGCAAGGATGTGGGGAAATAGGCACTCTTATACACTGTTGCTGGGATTGTAAATTGGTATGACCACTATGGAGATCAGTATGGAAGGTCCTCAAAAGACTAGGAATGGAACCACCACATGACTCAGCTGTACCGTACTGACATTTAGTAAACAATCCTTCATTGGCAGGTAGGTGCAGAAGGTCATACAACTGGCTTTGTCAGCCTGCTGAGGTCCCAGTCCTCTTGCCTTGAGGGGCTCTGATCACACCTGTAAGGTGAGGCCCCTGGCACTCACTGTATGAAAGGTTCGCTCATTGCAGCATCTCAGAGGCAGGACTTTGCCTCTAGTCAGTGCTATACATTCAGAAATCCTGCTCAGCCATCATCTGGACACACATGGCTTCGGGACCCAGCGCCTGGCACCTTGCCTGATGACTCAGGCTCCAGGGCTCTCTGAATTCTTGTCCTAGTTTTTTCTGGTAAGGGCGGGGAGTGTCTCTAGCCAATCCCCAAGTCTTGGATACCTCTAATTTCACCAGAGAGAGTCTACTTCTAACATCCATCCTGCAATTTAACAAGTTACTATTTCACCAATAAAAACTCATTTTAACATTCATTATATTAATTAGCTAAGACTTGATTGATCAAAGCCTGAGCAGCAGAAGGCTTTTCCTAGAGTGTGGCCTTTCTTGATATGCCAGCTGAACACCTGGAATGTCAATTCTTGATGACATGTTACCTGGACACTCCCAGAATGGAAGCTCAATCTGAGTGTACTGAACTAGTTCAAAGTATATTACACACTTTGTAAATCTCAGGTACCAAATAGAACAGATACGTATCCCCAGGTAGTGTAGAATGGTGTATCCGTCAGCATTCTTGCAGCCATAATCTAAAGATCTGGTCACATAACTTAGAGGAGAGAAGATCTATTTTCTTACAGTTTCAGGCTCAGTCCATGTGAGGCCAGGCACCATGGAACTCAGGGAATGGTGGCGGGAAGCGGAGGGAGAACGCATGGGCTGTGCTCCTCACATCATGGAGGCTGAAGGCTGGAAGCAAGAGAGAGGGAGCGGGGGAAGGAGGATCCATATATGATCTCGAAGGCCACACCCTACCAGCCTACCTGGTACCACCAGGTAAATCCATTATAATGGGTTTATCCACTTCTGGGATTACAACCCTCATGACTAAATTATATCGACCCTGAATATTAATAAATGAGCTCTTTAGAGGACATTTTATATCTTTTACTTTTTTTGGCAGTACTGGGGATTGAACCCAGGGGCATTCTACCTCTGAGCTACACCCTCAGCCCTATTTTTTATTCTTTATTTTGAAACAGGGTCTCACTCAGTTGCAGAGGGCCTCACTAAGTAGCTGAGGCTGGCTGCGAACCCGGATCCTCTGGTCTTAGCCTCCCAAGTACTGGGATTACAAGCGTGTGCCACCACACCCGGCTTGGGACATTTTATATCTAATTATAACAAATGGCTTTGCAGAGAAAGTGGGATATGAAATAGGCCCTGCTTTAGGATTACCTGGGAAGCATTTAAAAGACCATGTCCTAGACCATTACATGAGATCACATGGGGCAAGACACAGGGGCTTGGTTTTTTTTTTTCTTTTGGTGGCGCTGTAGATCAAACTCAGGGGCTCACACATGTTAGACAAGTATTCTATCACTGAGCTATACCCCCACCCTGTTTATTATTATTATTATTATTATTATTATTATTAAGTGACCGCTAGCTGATTGCATTATGTAGCCAAGACCAAGAATTCCTGCCCAAAAGGACATGCAGAATTTGGAAACAACATATTCCAGGCAGTTCTTCTTAATGTACAGGGTTACAAATTTAATATATGCCCTGAGACCCATCCTCAACCTAGCCTCTGGCCTGGGTTTCCTCCTACTTCATCTCAGGACATCAGAAAATCTCACCTGAAATCAGTTAACTTGAACCTCACAGTAAGCTCTTGGTTTAATGATTCCATTTTGATTTATTAGTAGGTCATATGGAGTGAATGATAAATGTTATGGGCAAGGTGGGTAGGGAAAGACTATGAATGAAAGTCTCCTGAACCTGTCATCTTCTTAGTTCTTTCCAGAAATGACCAGGCAGAGAGCTATAACGCCACTAACCAGCTGTGTGGGTTTGGGCAAATTTCACTCGCTTTCTGAACCTCATTTTCTCATCTGTAAAATGAGGAGTTGGTCCTTCCAGTTATGACATTAAAAAATCAGGGAGTTATGGAAGATTGAAAATGAGAGAAGTAGGGTGTGGTGGCACATGCCTGTAATTCCAGCTACCCCGGAGCCTGAAGCAGGAGGATCACAAGTTCAAGGCCAGCCTGGGAAACTTAGAGAGATGAAGGAAGGGAGGAGGGAAAGAAGGAAAGGAGGGAGGGAAGAAGGAAGGAAGGGTGCGAGAAAAAGCAGAAATAAAACTAGCTGTTGAGAAAAGTGTCCAGAAGAGGGCACAAGATGCTGGGGATTAAATGCCCTGTGGCCTTTGCAGTCCCCTGGAAAGGAGTCCTATAGCTCCTTACATGAGAGCAAGTGACAGGGAGAGGGGCAATAGGCTGTGTAGACTGTGAGTACACGGGCTGTGACATTGCATGTTCTCCCATCCATGTCACCTCATTTTTCTCCTTCCTCTTCTCCATCTGAGCCCCAGTATGTCCATTGTTTCATTCTGGGGGTCATGACAGTTACTTATACTACAGCTCTTGGGCACTGAAAACAGCCTCTATGAACAGAAATTTGGAGATTCCGGGAAGCTGCAAACTACACTATATCCCTCCCTTTCACCCACTTTGCAACAGAGTAAGGATGCCTAGTGGGAGGCAAATCTGCTCATTCCATTTAGGATTAAAGGCAAGCTTTTTGTGGGTCCTCCCCACCCCACCCCCAAGGGAACACATGCCTTAGTCTGGCTGAGTTGTAAAGGGACTGATATCAGGCCTACCCAGGGAGCAAGCTTGGAGCTGAGGGTTTTCTTCCCTTGAGATAATTAATCTGGCATTTGTGACAATAGCTCTAAACTTTCTTTGGTGTCATAAGCCAGGTGTGCCACCAAGGGACCACCGCTGATGCCCAGCCCGATCTCCCACCCAGAAGCAGAATCTACAGCATCCTTGACAGTGCTAATCCAGCCTTGGCTTGAATTCCTTCCGGGATGGCAAGCTCACTTCTTTATGAGATGTCTTTCCCAAACCAGAGAACCCCAATTATCCTCACATATTGGGGGTTCACACACTCCCCACCACCCACCTCCACCCATGGAAGAGATCTTAATGCAGAAGCCCAGAATGGGCCGAGGTAGGGATGTCTACCACACATACAGTAACAAAAGTCACTGCCTAAATCCTCACAGGCCAAGTGTGAACTTAAAACAGGCAGAAGAGAAGTCTGCGTGGCCCTAAGAGAGCCTTGAAAGCCATGGCAGTATAAACTGGCAAACTCAGAGGGTTCTGACGTGTCCAGGTTATTAACATCATTGTGTGTGTGTGTGTGTGTGTGTGTAACTAGCGATTGAACCCAAGAACATTCTGCCTCTGAGCTACATCCCCAGCCCTATTTTATTTTTTATTTTGCAACAGGGTCTCACTAAGTTTCAGAGGGCCTTGTTAAGTTGCTGAGGCTGGCCATGAACTGTGATCCTCCTGTCTCAGCCTCCCACGTACAGGTGTGTGCCACCACACCTGGCTGTTAACATCATTTTAAATTCTGGATTCCTAACAAGGTCCCAATTCTGGGGTTGTGGAGGTACTTCTCCACTCTGAGGATTCCCAAAAGAACTTTTTTTGTATGTGTGGTACTAGGGATTGAACCCAGGGGCATTCTACCACTGAGCTACACTCCCAGTCTTATTTTATTTTGAAACAGGGTCTTGCTAAATTACCACATACTGGCCTAGAACCTGTGATTCTCCTGTTTTGGCTTCCCAAGTGCTGGGATGATAGGTGTGCACCACCACGTCTGGCTCCCAAAAGAAATTTTGAAAAACCACATGTGTCTCCACACATTTTAAAGTTAATAACTAGACTTTAAAAAAATAAGTTTCAGTAGTTTGAAAAGATGGAATTTCTGGCATATTGTTGCTTAAGAACCCAATGGACTCTAACTGTCATAACAATTTTATACTTCCCATTGACTATTAAAAATATACAAACACCCGGGTGTGGTGGCGCACACTTGTAATCCCAGTACTTGGGAGGCTGAGACAGGAGGATCACAGGTTCATGGTCAGCCTCAGCTACTTAGTGAGGCTCTCTGCAACTTAGTGAGACCCTGTTTCAAAAATAAAGAATAAAAAATAGGGCTGGGGGTGTAGCTTGAAGGTAGAATGCCCCTGGGTTCAATCCCCAGTACCACACACAAAAAAATACACAAATACATTCTTTAAATCATTCATTATTTTCTCCTTGAGCCTGAAATTCCCTTCCACTTTATCCCCTGAATTTTATCCTATACTTTTGTATTAGAAACTCATTTAATAGCTACCTATAATACTTATCTATAACAAAAATATGTATATACATAAATATATTTTTTAAATTTTCAGTTGCTCAAGTATTAAAGTTATTCTGAATTGAATTATCAACACAAATGTTATTCTTACACAACTTCAAAAACTGCTTCCAATTTTGGTCATAGACATAAGTGCTGAGAAATCTTGTTTACAAAAATAAATAGATGGGAAGGGAAATTTTGTTAGAACAGTATCCTTTAATTCTTTGAATTCCTTCGGAGTTGCCAAAAATCACATAGTGATCCATCAAAAGATTATTTTAATACCCTGTCAGCTGACCACTGGATTAGATCCTCCTTCAATTTTGCTGATTGCACAGAATCAGAAACCACCTGACTGCAAAAGAATGCATGACCCCTTCCTTAGAATCACTAGCTTTCTCAGCATCAAATTGCTAACCAGTCTTTTGTTTGGTGTCCTGGGAGCTTTGGCTCCCCAGGCCAAGCACCACCTTCCTGTCGGGGGGATCTGAGAGGCTGCCCTTCTGCACAGTGAGGCAAGGAAAAGTGGGAATGGAGACCTGAGAATGAGCCCCCCACACAACTGCAGGACTGGATTTTTATTTGGAAATTGATTCTCTTACCAAGGAACCACAAAACCCCATTTTGAAGATGGCTGCATTAGTAAGCATTTTGGAAACCAACCTGCCATGAGGAAGAGAAGAGAAATTGCTTGGATGAAGTTCTTATCAGTTAGCCATACAAAGAACACCTTTTGTATATGATTGTATTAGTCATGCATTGCTGCTTAACAAATTGCCCTCAAACTTCATGGTTTAAGACAGCACACGTTAATATTCTTACAGTTTCTGTGGGCCAAAGAACTAATTATCTCAGCTTTCTGGATCCTCTGCTTCCAAGTGCATCACATGGCAGCAATCAAAGTGTCAGCGGGGGCTGTGGTCTCATCCAAATTCTCATCTAGGAGGCAAATCTGCTTCCAAGTTCACTCACATCGTTGCTCTGAAAATTCAGTGCTTCAGGGCTGTTGCACGGAGGCCACCCTTACTTCCCTACCATTTGGTTCTCTCCATGTGGACTCTTTATCTGAGCAAGCATATGAAAAGAACCAGAGAGTTATAGCAAGACAAAAGTCACAGTCTTATAACCTGATCATGGAATTGACATTTCATCACTTTGCTGTATATTATTGTAGGACATCAATCCCTAGGTCTAGCCCACATACAAACAGAAGAGATTACACAAGGGTAGAAACTGGGAGGTGAGGATCATTGGGAGCCAATTTAGAAGTGACCTACCAAGCTGGAAGCAGTGGCACACACCCATAATCCCCTCCTGAGACAGGAGGATTGCAAGTTCAAGGCCAGCCTCAGCAACTTAGACCCTCAACACCTTAGCTAGCTCCTGTTTCCAAATAAAAAATGAAAAGGGCCGGGGGTGTAGCTTGGAGATAGAATGCCCCTGGGTTTAATCCCAGTACCAAAAAGAAAAAAAAAAGCAGCCTACCAGAATGATTTAATGACCACCGCTTGGGGAAAACAATTTCAACCGTTATTCTCATTTCTCAGGGGATATAACTTCAATTCTATTTCCATTTCTTGGTTACAGTCCATAAGACTCAACCCAACACTCAAAATCTATAAAAAGAGAGCGACCATGAATTGCAAGCTGGCCTAGGGCTATCATGACATCATGGCCCCGTGAAGATGAGAGGACCTCCAGAAGTTTAGTGACAATCCCAGCCACCTCGCAGGATGGTGAGTCTCCAATCCCCGTGGTGTCCACTGGGAGGCTGGGTCCTCCTACATCTGGGAGGCTGAGCACTCATTCATTTATGTCTCTAAGGAACCCAGGGCCTCCAGCATACTAGGCAGTTGCTCTACCACTGAGCTACCTCCCCAGGCCAGGCTGAGCCTTCTTGCACTGGGCATTGCGCTAGATGACTTCCTCTCAAAAACTATAATTCTTGGTTAGTGAGTCCGTGCCCAGGTTTCCATTTAGGGACAAATCCACTTTCTCCTTGTCCTCCCATGTTGGTAAAGTTGCCCCATCTTCACTATTAGGGAGTTTATAATTCCACTTTGTGGCTCTTCATTTAGATCCAGAATTCATTCATTTACTCTGGTTAAGGGGGCCCAGACCTCAGGGGAAATCCTGACATAATCCAACACAAGTTTTCCGAAGAAGATAGAATTTGGAGTATGAGAGAAAGAAGTCTAATAGATTATATTATTGTTCAAAATATTTGCTGTAATTTTCTGTGTTGCTCCTCTGGTCAGTGCCCTGTCCTCTACAGTATCATATATCCCCACCCTGCTGGATTCATAAATAGCCTCATGGCTTGTTTTGTCCAGTGAGATGTGAATGGGCCCGCAAGCAGAAGCTTTTAGAGGTGGGGTGGAGAGAAGCTGGGCATAGTGGTGCATGCCTGTAATCCCAGTACTTGGTGGTGCACTTCTGTAATCCCAGTACTTGGGAGGCTGAGACAGGAGGATCACAGGTTTGAGGCCAGGCTCAGCAACTTAGCCAGGTCCTCAGCAACTTAGTGAGATGCAGTTTCAAAATAAAAAAAATAAAATAGAGCTGGGGGTGTAGCTCTGAGATAGAATGCCCAAGTTCAGTCCCCAGTACCAAAAAAAAAAAAAAAAAAAAGGAGGAGAGGAGTTTGACATATCCCGTTTCCCTCTGCCACAGCACTGGCAACCTTCCAGATAGGTGCCCAGAGGAAAGATGAGGTGGAGCAGAGCTATATCCAACTCATGACAGCTGTGTGATAGGAGCAAGAAATACAGTTTTTGTTTAGGGTACTGAGACTTTGGGGTAGTTTGTTACTGCAGCGTAAACTAGTCAATCCTGATTGATACAGATCCCAACTTAAAAGTGCCTAAGAGACCAGTCTTCTCAAAGGTAGGACAGGACACAGAGTGATGTGCAGAGGTATGAGCAGGACAGGGGGCCAGAGGGTTAGGAACAAGTATTCCCAGCATCCAGTGGAGGAATGAGTGGGGTGGGAGAAGTGCAGTCCAGTGCTGAGCAGCAGAGACCTGGAACCTGTGCCCCCTCAACGCTCTTCCTGTTTCTTTCTCCTGCTATCTTTGTTTGCCTGTCCCTCAGCTAGGACAGTGGCAGTGGGTCTTAGCCATACTTTGTGTAGTTTTCCATGAGTGTGTGTATAGTTTAGATAGAGGAGGAACAAAGAAGACTTGAATCTCTTTGGTAGGGAAGAGAATATAAGGAAATGAGTTTAATTGTCACTGAATACTGATTTATAGTTTATAAAACACTAGTGTGTGTGTGTGTGTGTGTGTAGGGGTACTGGGATTGAACCAGAGGCATTCTACCTCTGAGCTATACCCCCAGCCCTTTTAAAACTTTTTGTTTTTGAAACAGGGTCTTGTAGCCGAGTGTGGTGGTGAACGGTTGTAAGCCTGGCACTTGGGAGGCTGAAACAGGAGGATCACAGATTTGCAGCCAGCCTCAGAAACTTAGCGAGGACCTCTGCAACTTAGTGAGACCCTGTTTCAAACTAAAAAATAAAAATAGGGGCTGGGTTGTAGCTCAGAGGTAGAATGCCCCTGGGTTCAATCCCCAGTACCACCACCAAAAAGAAAAAGAAAGAAAGAAAGAAAGAAAGAAAGAAAGAAAGAAAGAAAGAAAGAAAGAAACAGGAAGCAGTCAGGCTCTTGCTAGGTTGCTGAGAGTCTCACTAAATTACTGAGACTGGTCTTGAACCTGTGATCCTCCTGTCTCAGTCTTTCAACTGGGATTACAGACAAGTGCCACCACGCCCAGCTACAAAACACTTTTATGTAAGTGCCAGCCAATAAGAAGGGTTCTTCTTAGTTGAATTCCTTTCCTTCCTCTTTCTTTCTTTGCTTATGCCAATTTTTCAGTTTGGCAGCCTTCCTTTCTCCTCTCTTTTCTACCAATTCATAAGCAGTACTTCCTTTGGACTTGACTCAAAACTTGTCTTAATTCACCCACTATTTATTGATATTACTTGGCAGAAGGCATTGTCCTAAGAATGACACAGATACAGGTCAGGTATGGTCCCTGCCTTCAAGACCCTTTGAGCCTAGTGGTAAGGAGGAGGAAGGGATATCAATACACATATAATATAGGGCACAATAAGGGGAGCACTTTAAGAGAGGTGCCCATGAACATTTTGCAGGTTCAAAGTTCTTCCTCAAAGCTATATGATGGGAATCCCCAACTGTCAGGAGAAAGAACAAGGCCTTCTCAATAGGTGTCTTCTCTTTGAGAAGTCATGGAGCATAGTGCAGTGTTTTTATACCCTGGTGGTCCTACCCACCTTGGATGCTTATTAAACATGCAGATTCATTTACCACACCTCTGACCAACAGAATTAGCATCCCTTGATGTTCCTTTAATCCTGATACACACCCTAAAGTTCAAGAACCATTAGTATAACAGCAAGTGCTTAGACTCTAGAGACTAACTGATACTAACTCTCTGACCTAGGATGTTGCTCTTTGAGCCTTCCTTTGGTCATCTGTGAATAGGATTAATGTTCAGAACCTCCTTTAGAAGGTTGCTCTGAAACTCCAACATAGGAGTAAAGTGCTTGGCATGTTTCCTGGAACAAAGAAAGTTTTAAAATCTCCTTCTCCTTTTTCTTTTCCTTCTCCTTCTCCTTCTTCTTCTGTACTAGGGATTAAACCAAAGAGCATTCTACCTCTGAACTATACCCCCAGCCCTATTTTATTTTTTATTTTGAAACAGGGCCTCACTAAGTTGCTGAGTTGGGCCTCTAACCTGCGAACCTCCTGTCTCAGTTTCCAAAGTACTGGCATTACAAGCATGTGCCACTGTGCCTGGCATGATTGAACTTTTAATTTGTGCCAGGTGTGATGGAAGCCAGACATTGGAATGGGGTGTGCATGCATAGAGGAATTGGGTAGGTCCATGATCCCAGTGGGATTGTTAGCACTGTGGATCTGGCACATGGATAGGTGGGTCTAGAGTAAGGTTAGAATTAAACTTGAGTTAGCATCACTCTGAGAGATGAACTGAGGGTTGAGGATGGTAAGAAAGATAAATTCTAGCTGGGCGTGGTGGCGCATGCTTGTAATCCCAGTACTTGGGAGACGGGAGGATCCGAGTTCCCCGCCAGCCTCAGCTACTTAGTGAGGCCCTCTGCAACTTAGTGAGACCCTGTTTCAAAATACAGAATAAAAAATAGGGCTGGGTGTGTCGCTCAGAGGTAGAATGCTACTGGGTTCAATCCCCAGTACTGCAAAAAAAAAAAAAAAAAGATAAGTTCTAAACAACAACAACAATAAAAATAAGTTCTGGGAAATGGGGTACAGTTTTACCAGGAGCCAGAAATGGGAAGCAGAACTAGAAAAGGACATTGAGAGGTATGGGTAAGAAACTGGGAAAACAAGAAAAGAAAAGTAGAAAAATGATAAATGCCCTGGTGGGAAGAATCGAAGACTACTCCACACTGGGAGAAGGCAATTCCAATAGGATGGGGCTGAGTGGGTGCCAGGTAGGATACCCCATTTTGTCCCACCTATAACATTTAAACTGAGCAACAAATTACCACTTATGATAACCTTGAGATAATATTTGGATATTTATTATGGTCACAGAATGGAAAACTTGGGACTTAATGGGTTTAAGGTAGCGACTGTTTAACCTTGACTGCCATTAGAACCACCTGAGAGCTCTTCAAAATCTCTTTACTTGGGGCAGTACCCCGAGAAGTTAAATAAAAATTTCTGGGAGTGGAAGCCAGGCACATGCTTTTGCAAAAGTTACTTGTGATATACAGAAAATGTTGATGTGCAGTGAATTATGGAGGGATTGGGTGAGAGTAAGTGGAGGTATTTGAGTAACTGAAGCTACCACTTCAAGAAGCTTAGAAGAAAAGGAGACAAAAAGGCGCGAGCCTGGAGAGCTAGAGTTGTTAAGAGAGATGAGACTGTTGAAGGGGCGAGGTACTGGAGTAGAGGCGGGGCTTAAGGCCAGGAGGTTGTCTTATTCAGAGGGAGAATCATGTGGCGTTGAAAACACGGAGAGCGGGACTCACCCTCAGAGTTTCTGATTAAGTGTGCCCTCCTGGTCTGCCGGGAAGCCCTAGCCAGGTGCCGCCCCCGGCAAGTGCCCTCCCACTGAGCTACATCCTAATTTGTGTTTCTAAGGAGATTCCAGGTGGTGCTGATGGCAGGCGTGGGTGGATGGGGCACACCTTAATAACTATTGGAATCCAGGGAAGGAAACTGTGCAGAAAGATTTTTGAAGGAGAGAAAAATGTTGGAACGATTCCTTTTAGGCTCTTGCCAGTGATTTGACTAGTTCCATTTCAGAGCCAACAAGAGTTGCCTGAGTTTTGGTCGCTGGATTTGTCAACCCTGGAAGTACCATTCTTCAGAATTTCAGAGGATCCTTCAAAATTCAGATACCCAGGTCCCATCCCTCACCAATAAGTCAGAATTTCTGGGGTTAGGGCTCCTCTACAACGGGGTCTTGTATCTCAGTGGGAAGGTCTTAAGTGGGATGCGCTTAGACTCATCTTCTGGGAGCAGGGTTCCAAAATGGCCCCAGCTGGTGTAGATGCACCCTCTAGCTGAGAACCAAGCTCAGGGACAGATGCCACCTACAGAAGCCAAAGGCTGTGTCTCCTATGGCTCCTTCTCACCCTTCCCCGACGTCTGCCAATTATTTTCCTCATCTGGCTGAAATTCCTACTTTTGCTGGAAGTTGGAAAGGAACAGAAGTTGTTGTAGCCAGCCAAGTGCCACGGGCAGAGGGGACACAAACAAATTAGGGAGCGGCAGAAGGGCTGAGAGTGTGCATGCAGGACAGCCAGGAGAAAAAATGTAAAACTTCCCAGAAAAGCACCGCCTCTGAGGCGGGTGGCCTGGCGCCTAATTGGGAAGTTGTGGGTGAAACTGGCAAATATTCGTACTGGAGATCTCCATTTTTTTTTTTTTCTGATCAGGATTTCAGCGCCGGGAGTTCAGTTTGGCAGAGGCGATCTTTGGAGTATATCCAAGTCACTTTAACAACAAGTCACGTCCTAATTGACTTTTAATAAAGAAAACGTTGACTACAGCCACGTGAAACCGAGAGAAAAACGCACGGAGGCTTTCCAGCCGCACACAGCGGTCCTTTTCTATCTTCTCCGGCGACTGCTCTTTATTGCTCGGCTCCACCGCGCTCCTGCCCAGCTTCGTGGGGCGCAGCGGCCGGGAGGCCGAGCGCGGGGCTGCAGGTGCGGGCCGGCGCACCTGGGCGCGCGTGCAGCGGCCTCCAGCAGGGGGCGGCGCGGGCCGGCTCCCCGAGCGCCCTCCGTGCCGGCCCCGCCCCCGGCCGCAGGACCCCGGGGCGGCGGGGGCGCGGGAGGGCTTAAAGCCGGCGGCGGCGCACCGGCCAGGCGCTAGGACGCTCGGGTGCCCGGGCTGGCCGGCTCGCTCGCTCTCCTCCGGGCTCCCGGCATCGCCTCCCGATACCTTTGCTGGGAGCGGCGCCGCGCGGCCTCCTCGCCCGCCCGCAACTCCTGCCGGCTGCAGCTGCGCCACCGCCGCGGGAGTAAAGGTCGCGCCGGGAGAGCGAGCCGGCCGCAGCGCCTCCAGGAAGCCGGCTGGGCAGGTTGGGGGAAACGGGGAGAGTGAGAGCAAGAAACTCTCGGCTAGTCCAGGAAGATGGCGCCAGGCCGGCCGGCCGGGGACTGAGAGCTACGAGGGCAGCGAGGAGCCGGGACCTGCCGCCTTCGGGGGCACGATCGAGGGGTGCCAGCGAGGCGCAGCGACCGGGGCTCCGGCCCGGCCCGCGGGGTCATGTCGGTCAGCGAGCTCTACAGCCAGGTGAGTGCGGGCCGGGCGGGCACAGGTGAGGCGCTGTGCGGAGCCGCCTTTTGCGGCTCCGGGAGGCTGGAGACGACGGGAGGCTCCTTTTGGTGCCCCCCTCGCTGCCATCCTCGGCGCCCCTAACTTCCTTGGTGGAGAAAGTTTGGCTGTTCCTGGAGCGCCCGCTGACCGGCCGCCCGGCGCCTGGCGGTCCCGCGGCTGTGCGCTCCGCCGGGACTGTGGCCCCACTTTGCCGTGGAGTTGCCCGACCTGTGGGGCGGCCTCGGCGGAGGGGAGCCGGGCGGGGGTCAGCCCCGGCCGCCGGCGTGCCGGCCTTTCGGCTGGCTAGTGGGCCCCGCCCCAGGTGCACTGCAGCGCCTCGCGCTTCTCGGACTTCCCTTGCAGCGCAGCGACCAAGGGGAACCCTGAACTGGGGGGCGGGGGTGGTCGGGCACTGTGCGATGGAGAGGGAGGTGGCGCGAGGGGCGCGGCGGCTGGAGGAGGGATGTAAGGGTGTGTAGAGGTGCTCCAGGCGGTCCCTGGCGATCCCCGGTAAGCACATTCTTAATTTGCTAGGAATGGGCATTTTGAAGCGACCCCTGGGGGTTAGAGGGACCAAGGGGGCTTAAGTTATTGCGGGGAGGGGGTTGGAGTAATGCGAACCAGGGGTGGGATGGGATGGGGATTTTTAGGATTTTTTCAAGGTCAGAATGGGCAGGTGGGACCCGCTGCTCAGAACGGAACAGGTGCTGTTCCGGCGAAGACGCCAGGTTCCGCCGTAGGTGCCGGGGTTAAAGTTAAGGACCAGCCTTCGCTTCCCAGAGCGCCCGCCCAGCTCTGCAGCCGCCCCAGCCCTTTGGGTTGCAGCCTGGTGCCGAGAGTGAGGGGGGCAAGGAAGGGCTGTAAGCACCTGCCCCACCCCCCCTTAAAAGTAAGTAGTACTAGTACTTGGGAAGCTGAGACAGGAGGATCGTAGGTTCGAAGCCAGCCTCAGCAATTTAGCAAGACCCTATTTCTTAAATAAAGTTTGGGATATCCTGATACACGGTCTTCCTGTTGGTCTTTTCTGGTATCTGGACCGCGTTTGACAGTGCCTGGTGCGCCCGCCTCAGTGCAGAAGGGCGTGTTCTCCCGGTGTTGGGTGAGTGCGGTTCCAGAGACGCCGGCTGGGCAGGTTAGGAAGAACTGCTTCCGCAACCTCACCTTGTAGTTGCTCGCTGCGGTCCGGCGCTTGGGGGAGCCCTTCAGCTCGTCGGGCTGGCCGCCCTTCCTTCATTACAGGGGCTTTTAAAGCTCCCCTTCTCCCGGAGGGGGTAGGGTTAACGCTCACGTGGCGGTCTTAGGCTGCCACCTGGTTGTCGGGACCTCAGCTGCTTTTGGATATCTTCATTCTGCCCGCCCGGGACCTCTGACATCTCCTGCCCAGCGATGGTGGGGGAGCCACAGTCTTTGGAAAAGCACCCCACCCCTTTTATCCGTGGGGGTCTGGGGAGGAGCCCTCAAAGTTCCAGCTTTCAGTTCTTTCCTTGAAGCCCGTTTTTAGGAACAGGGTATGGAGGCAGCAAGCTGGGGGTGAGAGGCTGAGTTCAGAGATGAAGATGTTTCGTTAGAGTGCATAGAGATAGAACCTGTGTTCCTAAGTAAAATGAGTGACTCGACTGAGTACATCGAAGATCTTTAGCAGATACTGAATTTTGCTGTATTGTATGAAGCTTAGTGGGGAGTTTTATGAGCCCCCCTTTTATGAAAAACATTTATACTGGATTGTTTTTAAAGATACCACATTTCCAGGGGAAAACACTCAATTTGACTTCTAGTTAGAAATGAATATATTGTGTGTTAATTATTAGGAACGATGAATTAGTGGGAATCTGAACTTAATGGGGCTTCAACATTCTTCGTGAGTTATGAAGTTATGGACAAAATTGCTGTCTCCAGGAAAAGGTCTTGGAAGGACGTACAAGAAAGACATTGTCTTAAAAAGTAGCTTCATTGGTGTGAAGGTTTGGCATAATTAAACCAAATTGAATGTTAGAGCCCCTCCCTAGGGCAGGTGGACTGCACTTTGCCCTGTTTCTAGTTCGTTATTTTTCAGTTTTTTATTCTGAAGTTCAGGAGACTTTCTGTGGCCCTGCAGTACCTGCCAGGTTTGTGTTTTGAGCAGTTTTTTTCTGGCAGAGTTAGACATACTGTTACCTTGCTATGAGAAGCAGTTGCTGTGTTTTCTAACCATGGTAACCCCGCTTGCCAGGCTGGATTCTCAGTGTGCATATGAATCATAGGGTACACAGAGAAACTGTGCCTGCTGCTCACATTCCCTCTGTTTCTTGAAGATGATCTGTTCATTTTAATGTGCTGTTGAAA
The DNA here is from genome assembly GCA_004027185.1 of Glis glis. Classification (NCBI taxonomy): domain Eukaryota; kingdom Metazoa; phylum Chordata; class Mammalia; order Rodentia; family Gliridae; genus Glis; species Glis glis. The sequence continues at coordinate 11,235 of PVJS01019263.1, read as the reverse complement.
TAACCGGTGTTCCCTTTTATTTTTAACGTGCCAGTGGGCTTTCCTAATGTGATGAATACTGGACCCAGACACGCACTTTAACACATTATGCATGATGGAAGTGATTGTCCATTATGCCAACGATGTTTAAATGTTTAGGGATGGAAGTGTTAAATCCTCTTATTGATACTTGATTCAGTGACATAGTTGGGAGATGTTATTATTGGAATATATAATATTAAATTGTTCAGGTAAGACCTTAGTATATTAATGAATTTCTGGTTACCCAAGGAAAGACTTTCCTTGTCTTTTGGTTTGTCTTTTGGTCTTCTTTACTGTAGGCTCATATGCTATATGTGAGCTTTCTTTTGGGGGGGGTCATTGATTTTTGTCACTGGCAAAGGGTACTTCCCATTAATGAAAACAGTTGTTTTCAGAAGACCCGACACTTCACCATAGAGAAATTGCTTTCTTTGTAGTGAGGATGGAGAAAGAAGTCAGTCAGTGCCAGATACTTTCAGGGTGATGTCAAGGTGAGTCAGCCTCCTTCACTCTCACAGAAAGGTGGGGCTGACCGTCCGTCCTGTTGTCCCAAGTGGCACGTATGTGGCAAGTGTTAGTGCTTGGCTTCCAACACGCCAGAAAAGACAATGTGGGCTTGATTTGTACATGTCCCAGAAAGAGGTCCAAGCATGTGCTACCATGGTGAATATGATTTGATTGTGATGATTATAGAGAAGTCTGATTTAAAAAATATAAAATATTTTCCTCAGGCTGAATAATAAAACTCTTTATAGAGGATTATTCTTAATGAGAAACGTAAGTAATACTATTTCAAATAATGACATTTTCAATATGCCACTCTGATTCTAGCTAGCAGAGTGATTGGGAAGTCACTAGCTTGAAACCAGTGCCTTCAAACAAATTTTCTTTCCTGCTTGGTTTTTAATTGACAGGTTAATACCTAAGCCATAGATTTTGAGAGAAAAAACAAACTGTGGTGTAGGGATTGAACCCAGGGCCTTGTGCATACTAAGCAAATGCTGCTATCATGGAGGGACATCCCTCGTCCCAAGCCATGGGTTTTTGAGTGCTGCTAGCATGTTGCTTTACTTGTGGGCACACTGTGTGTATGACAACTTTGAGCTCAGGAGCAGACAGGGTACTGATTTGAACATCAATCCTTTGAGAAATAGAGTACACCTGCCCCAAAACTCAGGTGTTCTAGCTTTCCCTTACCTGGGTATCAGGTAAGTAGTTTTTTCCCCAAGTGTCAGTCTCAAAGGCGGCTAGAGCCACCTGTTTCCTCTGTGCCCACCTCATCCTTGGAGGGACTGATGATTCAGGCTTTCATTGTTGGCTCCTTAGTGATGTTCTCCTTTTCTAAAAAGTGGAGCTGTGTTAAAGACACAAGGACTTGACAGTCGATGGTAATGGATGCTGTTAGTGTTCCCCTCGTCTGTCTCCTTTACTCCCTTCCTGCGCACTGCCTTGGCATTTGCTTGCACTCGATAGTTAGCTCCTGTGTTGCTTAGTCAATTCTTCCTCACACTGTCCTTGCCTGTGTGCCCAGGAAGCCTGAGAATTTCCATCCTCTGCAAAGGGGACTAGTCCACGAGCAACGGGAGTGTAAGAGGTTTAGCTTCCTATTCACCACCATGTGAATGGCATCTCTAAAGCATGACCTGCACCTTTTCCAGAGTTCTTTTGCAGGGTTGAGCCAGAGTTACTGTGCTTGGGCCTTTCCTCAACATTGTACCCTTGCTTCCTTTCCACTTCTGCATCCCCTTCTGTCATTTCCTGGAAACCCTGCCTAACAAATCTCTTAAGCAGGACTCTTCATCTCAGGATCTGGTTCTGGGAACCCAAATTAACCCGTAATTCAGAGGCTTGGCAGAATGGGTGTCAATCTCAGTCTTTGGTCTCAGTGGGATCATAGGGGAGGCTGGAGTGTGGTGTGGGAGTTTTGCGTCCAACGCCCACCTTCCTTTCTAGCCTTGCTGTCTGCCTTGCATATTGCTTTCTCCCTCCATCCCTAGCTCCAGTTCCCCTTCCCCTCTGCTTCCCTTTCTCAGGTGGCCTGTAAATCCAGTAGAATTCCAGAGTTTCCATGAAGTTGCTACCCAGACCACTTGGTACATCTTACTGTCTGAATCTGTACTCCTAGAGCAGGCTCTTGCCCAACCTCCTCTTGGTGGTAGTTGATGTGATGTCTTATCTCCTCAGGTAAGCTACTGGGGAACACAGGCTATTATCGAACATTTTTGGGAGCTTCCACTGTGTCTAATGATAGAATCTAAACATACAAAGTTAACAATATAGGATGATGCATGTGTCATAGCAGAGTTATAGGCCTTTTGTGGAGGAGTTGATCTAGTAGGCTATGGCGGGGGAATGGGCTTCCCTTAGGGCAATGAGACATGATTGGGCCTTGAAGAATGAATAGGATTTGAATTGAAGCTAGGAAGTATACCTTCAAAAGGGGACCAAAGGAAGAGCGAGTTTAAACATGGGACAGAGATGATCTAGGCATCTTGGGGGGATTGTAATCATAATGTTTTGATGTCGTTTGACTTCAGAAATGTTGCAAAAATAGTACAGTTCCTGTGTATATATTTCCCCAGATTTCCCTGATGTTGATACTTTATTTATCCAAAGTGTAATTATTGAAACCAGGAAATTCATGTGATAGTATTAACTAGTCTACAGACCTTACTGGACTATTACTAGTTTTTTCCTTCTTTTTTCTGGGCCAGGATCCCACTTAGGATCCCACATTGCCTTTGGCATGTAGCTACCTAGTCTCCTATTGGTGACGGTTGCTCAGTTCTGTTGTCTGACCTTGGTGTCTTAAGAATGTTGGGCACTTATTTTGTCCACTGACTCTCAACTTGGCTTTGTCCGGTGTTTTCTTGTGTGTAGATGGAAGTTGGGAATTCTTGGCAAGAGCATCAGAATTGCTGTGCCTTTCTCAGTGCCTCATCTCAGGAGATACAATATTTGTGTGTTTCATTACAGATGGGGGGTCACTTTGATCCCTGAAGAGTGGAACTAAGATCTGGGCATGAGGTTTGCTTGTTCCTGCTTTTTGTAGTTAGGTAGAGATGACTGAGACTAGAACTTAAATGTTTGATTATGAGGGGAGAGAGGAGGCAAGTCAATATGACTGAGGTTTCTGGCTTTGGGGTATGGTCAGCAATAAAGATTCAGGCTGGGGCCAAGGATCATTCTTGATTTTGACATGTTGAGTTTGGGGTGACAACAGTTTAAGTGAGAATAATTATAACTTAAATACAAGAATGAGTGTAGAGGAGAAATGTTGGGATTTTGAGTTCTTGCACAGATATCTGGAGTTTGCTTTTCTTTGAGGAAATGCTGTTGTCTTGCAGCATCATACAAATAAGGGCAGTCCTGGCCTCTGGTTCTGATCATGATGCAGACTACCCTGAATGTTGTGGGGAAGAGCTTTTAGCACCAACACCTTGGAGCAGATACTTTTTTGTGTGTGTGGTACTGGGGATGGAACCCAGGGGCATTCTACCTCTGAGCTACACCCCCAGCCCTATTTTTTATTCTTTATCTTGAAACAGGGTCTCACTAAGTTGCGGAGGGCCTCACTAAGTAGCTGAGGCTGGCCGTGAAACCAGATCCTCCTGTCTCAGCCTCCCAAGTACTGGGATTACAAGTGTGCACCACCACGCCCGGCTTGGAGCAGATACTTTGAGCCCAATTTCTTTTTGTTCTTTCTTTCTTTGTTACTGGAGGCTGAACCTGAAGGTATTCTACCTCTGAGCTACACCTCCAGCCCTATTTTATTTTTTAGTTTGAGACAGGGTCAAAAAGTTGCTGAGGCTGGTCTTGAATCTGTGATCTTCCTGTCTCAGCCTCCCAAGTACTGGGATTACAGGCATGGGCCACCACACCTGACTCTGAACCCTATTTATCTGGGAAAGCTGGGGTTCTACCTGTTTCATGAGAAGGTACTGGCAGATTATGTGACCTAATCCGCATGAAGCGCCTCTTATCTGCATACTGTATCTGGTATGCTGTATGTGCTTGACAACTTTCCATCGGTTTGCTTCCTTTTCCACTCATGGTGCTGGGTGGCTGTCAGCATTATGGGGTTTGGAGTCTTTTATCCTAACCCTCCTGTGTTAGTCAGCTTTTTGTCAAACAAGCCCCACTTCCAACATTGCTACCTTGTTTCTGTGAGGGCTAGGGGGATATTCTAAATCCAAACCATCACAGTCACTGTGACCAAAATACTTGACAAGAACAACCTAGAGGAGGAAAGATGTATTTTGGCTCATGGTTTCAGAAGAGCCAGTCCATGCTTGGCTAGTGCCATTGCTCTGAGGGCCTGAGGTGAGGCAGAACATCTTGGTGGAAGGGCATGTTGGAGGAAAACTGCTCAGCTTGTAGTAGCTGGGAAGCAGAAGAGTGGGCAGGGAGAAGATAAACCCTTCCAGGGCATGCCTCTAGTGATCTACTTTCTAACTAGGACCTGCCTTCTAGTAGTCTGTTCAGGTACCAATGGATTAGTCCATCAAATGATGAGGTCAGAGCCCTCATGATCAAATTGTTGCCTAAAAGCCCACCTCTGAAGCTGCTTCACTGGGGACCATACTTCTCATATGTGAGCTTTTAGGGGTCATTCCAGATCCAAGCTATGCCATTCTTCTTCTGCCAGTCTGCGTGAGTGTTGATCACAAGGGGACTTGGTGAGTGAGGGGGTGAAGGATTGCTACCAACACTTCACTACCAGAGCAATAGACAACCCAGGCACGGGAGAAGAGGGTCCCACCCAACCCAGGGGGAGGAGCAAGAGTGGTTTGAAAAGTTTATTTAAGCTGTGCTTTCTGTTCTTAGAGCTTTAAAGGAAAATTAAGAAGCATTTTTTACAATGTTTTTTCCTTCTGAATATGAAATTATTGAAGCAATGCAAAAAACACAGACTCTGTCTCATTCTTAGAAACAGCTAGTATTACACATATTCTTTGGACCTGTGTTTTCAAATATGGTAGCCACATGGGGTTATTGATAGCTTGCAATGAGGCTGGCCTGAATTAGCATGAACTATAAGTATAAAATATGATACCAGATTTTCAAGATTCACTAACAAAAATGAATGTAAAATATATCATTTGTACTTTTGAGTATCAACTACATGTTGAAAAAATATTTGCATACATTGAGCTACAATTTTACTTAATTTTTAAGGTGGTTATTAGAAGATTCAATCTTTTATATGCGGCCCACATTTGTGGTTTGCATTTTATTGATAGGGTAAAGCTGCTTTAGACTTATGCACAGTGTGTACTTAAAATGTATGACATGATCCCATTTATCTTCCAAACCTTAATCTATGGTTTTTCCCTTTTCTCATATAAAAGCAATTTCCCATTCTTTTAGTGGCTGTGTAACATGGCCTTTTATAGATGTACCATAATGATTTATTTTTGTGGTACAGGGAATTGAACCCAGGGACATTCTGCCTCTGAGCTACACCCCCAAACCTTTTTATTTTTTGTTTTAAAATGGGGTCTTGCTAAGTTGCTGAGGCTGGCCTCACACCCGCGATCCTCCTGTCTCAGCCTCCCAAATACTGGGATTACAGATGTGTGCTACCGCGCCCAACTCCATGTTTTTAACCATTGTAATTTTGACCAATATTTAGGCTAGTTGGAATTTTTTGATATTGTAAAAAAGTGTTTTGGAATGACCTTGTAACCTCATTTCATTCTTCTGTTAGGATAAATCCCTAAAGGTGGAATTGCTGGCATGCATATTTTGTTTTCTTCCATATGGCCAGTAGCTTCCAGAAAAGAACCTGTTTTAGTTTTACGAGTTCTTATCATTGTTCCTCTTTTTAAACCTTATTTGTACAAAGTTTCTCATTTTTTTTAATGTTGACTGTGATTGGAAGGTTGAACATCTTTCCACATGTATGATTTTTGTGCAAAGTTTTTCAGTATTTCTGGTTTATATTAACTGGCATTATTTGTAGCTGCTTTTGCCATTCGCATGACTATTTTTTAGAGGTAGGAAAGCACAAACAAGAACATTCAGAATAAAACCCTAAATAAGGTAGCTTGGCATGTATTTTCCCCTTTGATTGTTCTGAGCTTGCATATCTTAGCAGCTCTCATAACTGGGTTTTCAACTGCAAAGCTCTGTTGAGAGCTTTTGTGCCAGATCATTCCTTTATACTATATATTAGCTCATTCAACACTAAGGTGTAGGAACTTCTGTCATCCCTATTTACAAGTATGGGACCTTAGGCTTACTGTGTGCCCAGAGCTGCCAGCACCAGGTCCTGGCTTCTGCCCACTGCTCTGTCTTCCACGAGGTATCTGACTCCTTGGTGGTGAGTCTAGAACATCATTTGTGCATAAAAAGCTCTAACACGGAGGGTTCTTTTTTACCTAGCACTGTTTCTCCCCCTCCTCCACCCCTGGCCAACCCCCAGCACCAGAGAAAACCCATCCAGATTAGAGGAGGAAAGGGTATGCAGAAAGAAAGGCAGATGGTCTAATTGACTAGCTGGACATTTGATGGAAAATGAGTACCCCTCAAGTTGTCAGCTTTGGCCATTTTAGACAAGGCCCCTTTCTCAGCATTGGTAGAGAGCATTACAGAAGTACACTGGGCCCATCAGGGAACTTGTGAAAGTAGTTCAGAAACATCTCCAATTCGGCATTTAAGTTTGACATAAGGAGGATGTCCTCATGTGGTCTGGATCTGAACATGAATGAGCACTGCTGACATCTTGCTAATTTACCTGTGAAAATGATCAAGGTTCTCCACCCAAGTTCCAGGGTAATAACTCACAATGCTCTTCTTAAAATTTATTCACTGGCTCGTAAATTATCACTCTTTCTCCTTGTGATAGTCTCATTATGTTACCCAGGCTGGTCTTGATCTCCTGGCCTTAAGTGATCCTCCCAAGAAGCTGGGACCACAGCTGTGCACCTTTGAACAATCCTGAAGCTTTTTTCACCTTTCCTGATGTGTGTGGGGAATGAAAAGGCCCATCCTGAAAAGTTAATGCTTTTGCTCGAGTTTGTTTTGCTATTGTAAAACTCAAGTGTGCTGTGACATGAAATCCTGAAGGTAATACGAACATCCAGATGCCCTTTACACGAAAATCAAAGACTTAAAATGTGTTTTGCATCGAGAAGTTTAGGTCCCTGGTTTGGAGATCGGCCTGAACGGGGCGGAGGGGGTGCAAGGCCATAGAGTGCCATTTTCACTGGCATTGCAAGGCGGGCACTGGACATCATGGGGAGGCAAGAAGAAAAATACTTGATGCACTAAATTGTGCTATATTTAACTCTCTTACTTTGTGTGCCTTGATCATCCAGATAGGATCAGCTTCTTTTTCCCAACTGCCCACCCCGACCTCAGTGCAGCCCCACCGCCACAGGATACATCCATAGAAATACCTCATTTCCTATGATGGCCAGCTTAGGCATCATTGTTTAAGGTGCTTTGGAAAAGAATACATACAGAATAATACAGTTTTTATGACTTTGAGACAAAATGAACAGTGTTGTTGAAGGATATATACATACTAAAACTATGAGGAAAGACCAGGGAACGAGAGAAAAGGAGACTGTAGAATATTATCTAGGAGGTGGGGATGGCAGGGAGCAGGATTAGGGTCAGTACTATTGGTTTACTCATTTGGGTGGTGAGTTCATTGGCATTTGTTTTATTACTATGCATCATCAGTTGCTTAAATATGATAAAGGTGATTTCTACTGAAAATGGGATGAGTTGCAAAGCCAAATAAAAAGCTTTGAAGCTAGGCATGGTGGCACACCTGTAATCTTAGCTACTCAGAAGACTGGCAGAAGGATTGAGAAAGTTTGAGGCCAGCAAGGGGAAACTTGCAAGACCCTGTCTCAAAAGAGCTGGTGATACAGCTCAGTGGTAGAGCATCCCAGTACCAAAAAGTAGAATAAAATGAAAACGGCTGGAGGGTGGTGTAGTTCAGTGGTAGAGTGCTTGCCTAACATGCATGAGGCCCTGGGTGCAATCCTCAGTACCACCACCATGGGAAAAAAAAAATTGAGATCACAGGTAATTTTGGGTTCTCCTTTCTTTTGTGCATGTAATTGGTGGTTGAGTTGTGTTTATCATGTATATTTGCAAAACTGCTCTTGTTGAAGACATAGGTTGAATCTTAGGCTCATGTTCCTCACAGTTGCCAAGAATGAGGGTCAGCATACTCTAGGCACTCAACAGATGTCACTGAATGGCTTTAAATTCCCTTCTAGGTCATGGCCCTTCTTCACCAAAGAGCCACCTTTATTTGTAGCATCTTGTGTGATTTTTGGCCAGACTCTTGGCATAGGTACCCAGTAGAAAGCCCATCTGTTTCCTCTGGCACTTGCCTAAGTACATGGAAGGGGGAGGCCCTGTCAAGAGGTAATTAAATGTTGTTTTTCTTTTTTATTGCACTGCTCAAAGGCTTAGCACAAGGTGTGAGTATGGAATAAGAGCAAAGCAATATTGGTGGATGTGAGAGCTGATAAAGCAGCCTTGTTTTTGAATATCTTAATGTTACATGTAATTAGGGTCATATATCTATTCCTGCCCTTACTTGCTAGGTTATCACTTAGTTTAAAAGCACAATCTCCATTTAGTCCCTTGGTTAACAATCTTATCAATACTTGAGGGTATTTTCATGATAGGGGTGGGGGAATGTGGATTTCCATCATGTGAGATGGAGCAGAGCAGGTGGCTTTCAGAAACAACAGTGAATTAAGGAAGAAAAACTAGGTCAAGTCACTTCCAGTCTTCTCTTCCACAGTAAAGGTGGTAATACCAGTTTGCATCTATAGATTCAGACCATCTTTTATACTTATAACTTGGGCAATAAATACAGGGCACCTTCTACCTGCTGGGATGAATGTTTCAGCCAGTGCACAGGGCCAGGATGAAAGCTTGGCCTTACAAAGAAGTCTTTTGACCTTCAGTTCTTCTAATCTAATGGTTCATTGGTTGTACGAATAAGCATTAAGGAGGTATTTGTACATTGAGAGGAGATGAATTGTTTTACTTCATTGCATCAGATTTAATCATTCTCAATTTGCCTAAACTCCCTAATGAGGGCTAATGTTTGTAAAATATGGAAAACAAATGTCTCCTCAGCCAGAAACTGTTTCTTTGCTACCAAGCTGCTTAGTCTTCTAAATGTCATTTTACTCTGCATGACTGAAACAAGCTCCATGATCAAAATGATGACAGTACTTTTAAACTGTGATTGATTTTACGACCACCGTGCCAGATACTAACAGGTTTGAACAAATTCTGTTTCAGTATGGCTGCTTTGGGCCAGAGGTATGAGGAGGCCATTGTAGCTCCTACTTCTGAAACTGGCTTCAAATCTGTTGGTGCGTTCTTTTGGTTCCTCTCTAGAGTGGCAATATTGTTATGCCTAGAAGTCAAGCTTTCTGTTCTAGACATAGTCAAAAGTTGTCAGAAGCCGGGCGTGGTGGTGCACACTTGTAATCCCAGTACTTGGGAGGCTGAGACAGGAGGATCTGGTTTCACAGCCAGCCTCAGCTACTTAGTGAGGCCCTCTGCAACTTAGTGAGACCCTGTTTCAAAATAAAGAAGAAAAAATAGGGCTGGGGGTGTAGCCCGGCGGTAGAATGCCCCTGGGTTCAATCCTCAGTACCGCAAAAAAAAAAAAAAGAAAAAAGTCAGAAAAACTAGACTGATTGGGTAATGGAGGGATTTACTGACTTATTGCTATTATAGGCAATGTGTGACTTCCAGGTACAGATGACAGTTTTGTGTGGCCTCTTACTGTCATCCTCTAGAGTTACCGTTGAACTCTGAATGTTCTCAGTGATGGAGATAAACGTAGAACCTCTTGAGGCTGTCAGGAAGAGGCTCGTGCGGATGTAGCAGTTCTAGTCTGCTTGGTTAAAAACTTAAACTCACAGAATTTTATTCTTGTATTGACTTTTCACTTAAATTATATGTATGTTAATGCAATTAACTTAATATATGAACATACTTCAATGTTATAAGTATAATAGCATTAATATCTATTGATTTAAAAATCAAATAGAAAGTGTATTCTACCTAATTACCTAAAATGCTCTTTTGAAAGTCTTCTTTTCCCACTGAGCCAGACAGGATGTTACATACTGAATGTAAGTAAAGGTAAGAAAGGGGAGAGCACAAAGCAGCATTATTCATTATAGACAAAAGGCGGAAGCCACCCATGTGTCATCCTAAGGGTGAATGGATAAACAATGGATATACAGTGGCATATATTCAGCTTAAAAGGAATGAAATTCTATAATATGCTGCAACATCAGTGAACCTTGAGGGCATTTGGCTAAGTGGAATAAGCCAGTTACAAAAATATTGTATAAGTTGGGTGTAGTGGGTGCATGCCTGTAATCCCTGTGCTTGGGAGGTTGAAACAGGATGATCTCAGGTTTGGAGCCAGCCTCAGCAACTTAGCAAGACCCTGTTTTAAAATAAAAAGCACTGGAGGGTGTAGCTCAGAGGTAGAATGCCCCTGGATTCAATCCCCAGTACAAAAAATAAATTACACAATTACACGCAACAGGAAGTATCTAGAATAGTCACATTCATGAAGAAAAAGTGGAATGATGGATGCTGGGAGGGAAATAGTTATCTAATGGGTTCAGAATTTTAATTTTGCAAGATGAAAACAGTTTTGTGTATGGATATTGGTGATGGCTGCACAATGTGAATGGCACTTAATCCTACACTTAAATGGTTATGCTGGCTGGCATGGTGGTGCACACCTGTAATCTCAGTACTTGGGAGGCTGAGACTGGAGGGTTGAAGGTTAGCAATTTAGTGAGACTCTGTTTACAAATAAAAATAAAATAGGGCTGAGGGTGTGGCTTGGAAGTAGAATGTCTCTGGGTTCACTCCCCACTACCCTCCCCAAAAAAAGGGTTATGCTAAGCTTTGATTCTTACCACAGTTAAAAAAAAAACCCAAAAAACCCTCAACTCTGGAGCTGAGAGGAGGATGGAGAAAACTCAATGGAGGTTAGAAACTACTGGGGTTGGCCGGGCGTGGTGGCGCACGCTTGTAATCCCAGTACTTTGGGAGGCGGAGACCGGAGGATCCGGGTTCGCAGCCAACCTCAGCGCGCATGCGCACGCGCGCGCGCTCTATATCTCTCCCTCTTCTCCTCTCTCTCTCTCTCCCTCTCTCTCTCTCTCTCCCTCTCTCTCTCTCCCTCTCTCTCTC